>PVJD01006879.1:0-77341 GCA_004026545.1 Mormoops blainvillei
AAACACCCTTGGGATTTCTCGAGTGATAGCAGTGTCTCCTGATATTCATAACAAATGAGTTTGGGCCATACCCGAGTTTATGCTAATTAGATATGGAGAGGAACCGACCATGTGAGTAGAAGGTTGGAGCTTCCAGCCCCACTCCCTGATGTCTAGGGCAGGGAAGGGGGACTAGAGATTGAGTTCAATCATGGGGACAGTGAATTAATCAATCATGCCTATATCATGAAACCCTAAAAACCCAGGACTCCAGGGTTTGGGGAGCTTTCTGGTTGGTGAACATGTCAGTGTATGGGACAAGTTGTACACCTGACTCTACAGGGACAGAGGTTCCTGCACTTAGCACTCTTCCAGAACTCGTCCTATGGACATCTTCAAGTGGCTCCTTCATATGTTTACATCAAACAGTAACTATAAGCATAGCTCTTTCCTGAATTCTGTGAGTCAGTCTAGTGAATTATTGAATCTGAAGGATGGTCCTGGGAACTTCTGAATTTGTAGCCAAGTCAGACAGAGGTGCATGAAGCCTGAGGACACCACTTGCACCTGACATCTGATGTCAGGGCAGTCTTTTGTAACCTTGCCCTTTAGCTTGTGGGATGTGACCCTAACTCCAGTTAGTTAGTATCAGGATTGAATTGAATTATAGGACACCCAGTTGGTGTCAGCAAGTTTGTGTCAGAACACAATATCATAGTGAATTTAAGTAAGAATACACGTTTTTGTGTTGTTCCATTTATAGTGTTCTTAATACGGAGCAGAAATGACATTGCTGTCTCAAGATGAAGAAGAGAGCAATTATATTAGACAATTGTGTCCATATCAGTCAACCGGCATGTTGATCGATGGTCAGTGAAGTAATCAACAGATTTTAGTATGTGTATCCTATCTCTCCAGGTGGGCTGTAGACTTTGGGAGTCAAGTCCAATTTTCTTTATCTTGGTGTTTCAACCATGCCTAGTGGATTGTCTTAAAAATCCGAAGTACTAATGGTCTACTCTATGGTCAATGTGATAATGTACAAATAACCACTTATTAATGATAGCCCTCACTTTGCATTTCATGTCTATTTAACAGTCTTACACTCCTCTACATCTCCTTATTTCACAAATAGGAAAAGGTAAGCCATAGATAAGCATCTTTCCTAGGACCTCAGAGCAAGTTAGGATCAGACCTGAAATTAGTCCATCTCACCTAGGTTTCCAAGCCTGTTACTTAACTTATGACATCCTCCTTAAGTATTAAGAGCTGCTGATCATTTCGAGTTCGAACCATTATATGGATGATGATAGACTGTGATGTTGCCATTGAAGTTCAGAATCAGGTTATTATGCATGGCATGTTTGTCATACATCTTAGGCTTGTTCATTTCCTTATGCTTATACTAGCAATTAAACCCAGTTTCTTCTTGACAGATTAAGTCAGTGAATCATTTATACTGATAAGAAAGGTTAGGAATTTAACAACTTAAGGTATACACTCCTAAAAAGGATAAGCAATAGACTCCAAGTATTGGCAAAAATAAAGACAAGAAACATTTTACAAAGATAAATCTCAAGAGTATAAAAGTATAAGAGTATAAAAGGAGAAGCCAAAGAACTTATATGTATGACCCATGGACATGAACTAAGTGGGGGAGGGGGATGCTGGTGGGTGAGGGGCTGCAGGGAGGAGGGGAATAAAGGGAAGGAAAAATGGGATGACTATAATAGCATAATCAATAAAATATTTTTTAAAAAAGGATAAGGAATAGACCTCAAGTATTGGCAAAAATAGAAACAAGAAACATTTAAAAAAGATAAATCTCAAGAGTATAAAAGTAACTGTATTACTTATCTAGCAGGTTAAAATTTAATTATCCCTATTGGGTTGTAGCTGGACTCACTCTCTGAGCCTTCTTCATGCAATAAAACAGAATTTAAACAGTAACTTTGCAGCCAGAGGAGTTTCTAATGACTGTAGGGGATACCAGCCAACAATTTATTTCAGATGGGAGAGCTGAGAGAGAAAACTCGTTTCGTTTTATCTGATTTTAGTGTTACTCTTCAGAAATAATTGCTTGCTTTCCTAACACACCGACTTTTACTTTATTACTAACAGAATATCTGAAAATGACAGCAAATGGAGTCAGGGAACACTTATTACTGTAACATTCTATTTGCCAACATGCAATCATGCCCATTAAGAGCTTTAAATTGCCCTCAAACATGTGGTAGGAAACTTCCAACTTTATTTAACCCTGTGCTGAGTATGTAACAAGCCCAATGATAAACTTGTCTTGATAGGCTGATTCTCAACACATTCCCCCAGTAACTTTATCTACATGGCAAATGTTGACACAAATGATTGCTTCCTGGAGATTTAACTTCAGATACTACTTGTGATCCTTTCTCAGAGACAGCAGGTGATTTCAGTGGTCATTTAGCAGTTAAGAGAAAGGCCCATGGTCCTTCCCTTTTGGAAGACTCCTGGATAAATAGTGATGTGCTCCTAGTTGTCTGTTTCATACAAGTGTTTGTATGTGCTTGTATATGCTCTTGACTGGGAGACACTTGGGTGATATGATTTGTCAAGGGAAGGCTTCAGAGTTGGCCTGATGTTAATTATTTCAACACTATTTAATTCAGGAGAGGTCAGATTGGTTCTCTTTTGAGATCCACTTACAGTAAATCCAAACTTTCAGAATTTCAGAGAACTATCTGAGCTAACTAGACTTTTCTGAATTAGGGGTGATGGGGTCATATGGTCTGTTGCAGGCCCAGCTCCTGGTCCTGGCTAGAGAGTCTGTACCTGTTACAACAGGGACCCCAAAGCAGGTTTTCTTTTTTGTAGGAGACAGAGCTGATCATGGGATTTAACCCTCTGCAGAGTGGTCAGCAGTGTGAGCCCTGGGGAATGTCCCCAGATTTACATGCCTCCACTGCCAGGTGCTAGAAATTGGTCAAGTTGCTTATTCTCTGTCTGTCTCATTTGTAGAATGTAGCAACAGCTTGTCTTAGTTAATATTTAATAATAAGGTGAATAAAGCTCATAGTTTTTAAACATTTAGCACAGTTGCTGGAACCTAGAAAGCGTTCAAATAACAACCAATATAAATGGTGCTTACTTATTATGTCTTATGTATGTAACTCCTTTCACTTTCACAAAGGCACTGTGAGGTCCTGCCTTCCCATTTTGCAGATGAAGAAGCTCAGGCACATGCCGGCCAAGTAACTCGTCCAAGATCATGCAGCCAGCTAGCGAGTAGCAGATCGCCTCTACATGTCATACTGCCAGCCGTGGCGCCCCAGAGTCCACGCATTTGCTGCTACTTTTTCCCTAAATTAATATGAGGTTTTGTTGTTGTTTTCCTTCCTATAAGTCTTTCCAACTCTGTGACACAGACATGACCTCAGGTCATGTGTCCCACGACAAGCAGCAGGGGCTCCTCCTGTTGCTAAAGCACCGGAATCCAAGACAAGCCACTTGTCACTTCAGGGTTCCCTAGGTAATAAGGAAATGGCAGCAGGAAGAACTGAAAGGCTGCATCTGAGGAGTTATATTTTTGTTTGGATTCTGGCACTCTTCTCACTATGTAAACTTAAAGATCTTCTCGAGATCTTAATCTCCTAAATTATAGAAAGACAGATTCAAACTAGAACATTTCTTTGCATTTCCATATCTAGAATTTTACAATAGTCTATTTACCTGAACTTAAATATTTACTAAATAGTTACTATGTATTCTTTGCTGCAGATAGAAAAGGAACTGAATATAGAGAAGCTACGATTATAGCCACAAGTAACTTTTATCTAGCATGATAGACACCTTTGTAAATAACCAGGATTGAGAGGGCCTGTATGAGTTGGGAATACTTGGGTTCAGATACAATTTTCCTTTTCTATCTGCGTAGCACCTTAAACAAATTATCTACACAAACTTCAATTTTCTCATTTGTGAAATGGGCTTTATAATAATTTTCTTATAAGATTTGGATCATTGCTGATACTTGAATGTTATTAAAAGTATTCAGCAAATGCTTTGAATAAATACATTATTTTTTTAAGAAAAAGAATACAGGAATGCCAGCAGGAAAAATATATGGTAAAAAGTTTAAAATCATGGACTAGTTTAATTTCCATGTACTGTTTTCAAAATCAACTAAGAGGTTATTTTCTAAAATGCACTGTAAAGTGTTTAAGAATGCAGACCCCAGACACAATTTCATAGTGAGGATCTCTTCTAGTTCATCATCTCCAGAAATGCCCTCACCCAGACTTCACAGGGCATTTGTGCTCTCGTGGGTGGGGGGTGTTTGTCCTCTGTGAAGGCGGGCAGTAGGCGTGCAGGTTGTCTGCTATCTCAAAACCCAAATCCCTGTAAAAGGCAGCAACATGTGGATAAGTAAAAAATGTATTTTTCAGTAGTGAGAAGTCTGGAGTGGGGGGTGCTCATCTGCCCCATTCTTGACACTTTCTTCCATGTCGAAGCAGCCCCACCCAGGGAGGGAGCACGCCTCACTGGACTGGCGAGGCTGGAAGCGGAAGCAGAGGTGGGCAGCCTGCCCTGCTGCTCTGCGTTAGACGTCAGCTGCCAGTGGGCAGCGAGAGCTCGTCCTCTGGCGTTTGTGTTACAGGGACTGATAAGAAAGGTCCCAAAGAGGGAGATGCTTGGGGGCCTCACCACCCCTTGCAGCAGAGAGAGGGAGCCCCTAGTTCCAGAGTGGGAGAGCCTGCTGTATTGAGATGCCTATTGACCATGGATGCGTTCAGTCACACCCTCTAATAACGTCTTTTTCAGTCATGACTGCTCTGCTGTGACCTCCATCCACCTAACCTCTCTATGCCTTAATTTGTTTGGAACTCAAGTGAGGGGGAAAAGACCCTAGCTAAAAGTACCCTTGATCTCAGACCTTCAAGAAATGGTTGACCCCATTGCAGGGACCTCTGGCTCCCTGCTCATAGACCGGTTTCTGCTGATCCGCCCACATTGCCTTCGCTCACCCCCCTCTGACGGTGCCATGTGTTTTTCAGGGTGACTGTGGACTAATGAAGCAAATTCTCATGTAGACTTTGAATACTCTAAAGGCCAGTCAGTGAGTGGGAGTTTAATTTAATAATCATTTCACCCTCTGCATGTGAAATAAACTATAAAGAGATGTCAATGAATACTCTCATAATTACAAACATATAATTTTGATATATTACTTTGATACTAAAGGTACTTACTATATTACATTACCATCAGACATCTCATAAGAATAAAAATATGTATTAAGATAAAATGCATGTCTAGGCAACATGAGAAGCATGCCATTTAATCAATTTATAAATAAAGAAAAAATGAAATGGAAGGAGATTGAGTTCACGTACCAGCTGCTCATGTTGGTCAAGCTGAGTGCAGGTGGTGGGTTCCTGAATGTCCTAGTATGCCCCAACTCTGGTGTCCTACCTAAACCTCATACAGCATAGCTTACACACTGACCGCTTAAATCAGCACCCCCCTGCCCCAGTAATGTCCCTGTCAGCCTGTCAGCTCAATTCAGCATGCATTTGTTTGACTAAAACTTTCTATATGCCACACTCTGTGCTCTGTTTGGGCAAAAGAGTAAGGAACCAGAAAATATAGACCTGCTGTCATGGAGAACAATGAAAAGAACCCAGTTATATTTGTTAGTTAGCTAAGAGAGAGTTTCTAAAAATAAAAGTGCCATTATTTAAATACCTAACACACACACACTCTCTCTCTCTCTTATTTTTATTGTTTTGTTTCTTATAACAGGAAAAAATAAAGAAAAAAATCCTGAATGTCCATCAATAGGAAATGGTAAATTATCTTCCTCCCATTCTACGGAATATCACGCAGTTATCTGATAGAATGAGGTAGATCTATATGGAGAGAATTGGGAAAATGTAATGATACATTGTTATTAAAGTTATGTGTACCATTCTATTTTTGTAAAATCGACAATAGTGGCAATGGAACTTGTATGTATTCTGTATCTGTTGGTCTAGCAAAGTAAAAAGGAAGACCACACCAAATATTCAACAGTGGTTACATCAGTTAGGCAAATTTTTGAATTGTAATGCAGAGAAGTAGTACCTTTAGTTAAAAGCATTGAAATAAAGGCTTTACTGGTGAAAAATATGTAATGTTAACTTTAAAAAATCTAGACTTCATCTCAACTAAGAAAAATAAACAGGAGTATTAGGGAGATGAAAGTTTCAGGATGTTAACATTATTTTCCTCAGGATAGAATAATGATCATTATAAGTAAATTTTTTTCTCTCCATCTGGACATTCTTATATACTTTCTTTATTTTCTACAGAAACATGCATTAAAGTAATAGGGAAAAAATGAAACTTAGAAAGAAGATGTTTGTGCCCTTTGACTTATTAATTCCATTCTTAGGTTTCTCTTTAAAAATAGAACATACCAGAGGAATCCAAATGAAATAATTTCTTTTAAAGTAACTTAAGGTGAGACCATGCCCTTATTCCAGGAACAATGATTTGAAACAGCTTTTGGAATTTGTTTGGGATTTTCCAGTAATGATTCCATTCAGAATCATTAAAATAGTATACCCACTCCAATTAAGCAGAGTTTTTCTTTGAGCTCATCTCGACATGCTAGCCACATCCCAGTCATTCTGGGTAAGAACCACTCCATGTTAATCTGTGGTATCTTGATGTAAATTCATACAAAAACACTACATCTCTCAGAATTTCACAAAATTTTTCCCTCCAGCTATTAACCACTTAAAAAGAGGCATGCTCTGAAGCCAATCCAAAAATAATAAATAGAATACTTCTTAGGTAGAAACTTATAGTCTGGAAATTTAGGAGCTTAAAGTATAAATAATTGCTTACATGTGGAGTGAGAGTAACGTAGACAGTCCCTTTGACAGGCATTATTGACTGCCCACGATGATTCATGGTTTCACCTTTGGGAGGAGCTGTGCAAGACGGAAACAGAAATTACACCAGGTATGCATGATGGTTGCCCAGACCACTGCGAGGCACTAGGCGGGGCACCAGGGAGCAAGAATGGAGAGAGGGAACTGCAAGCCTTAGTTCCTATCTGGAAAATCTGTTCTGTTAAAAAATAGACATGCAGCAGGAAGTCCTGGGATGGAGTACTATCACTTTCAAGTTTTCAAACTTAAACATGTCAGTTAGCTTCCAAGCAGCAAATCTCTGATTTGATCTGTGCTGAATTGAAAAAAAAGCGATAAAAAATATGCAAGTGCTTTACAAAGTTAAGAGGAGATAATTATGCAAAAGTATATTTTGTAAAGTGTGGAGTTCAACACATAGATTGGGTATAAAATAATCAAAGCCATGTTTATATCCTTTGGGACCCAGAATACAATGTCTTTCATTTGGTCATCACCCATTAAATATTTACTAAATTTATTTGTGAGACAGTACAAATATTTATGATAAAATGATGTATTAGTTTTGTCAGCTATTTTCATTAGAGAAACAAGGTGTCCTTGGTAATGTAAAATTAAAAGACAGTTGTCACAGTTTGCATAGATGCAGAGTACGTAACATCACGCAGTCTTACAGTGGTAGAATACCGTGTGGTCACGTGACTCAGCTGTCCACTGGTGGCTGGTGTTTTCTCATCTGTAATTCCCTGGACACCAATTCATTGATTCAGTGTGACACATTGATTCAATTATTCAGAGCCGATTATGAGAACAGTTATTGAGAGCTGATTATGTTTTAGACACACAGTAAGAGCTACTGATACCATGGTGAAAAACACACACACACTCGCTGCCACTATGGAGGTTACAGCACAGTGTAGGAGACAGATGATTGTCAGGCAATCACACAAACCATTGTAACCATGACAATTGCTTACAAAGAGAGATCTGCAATTTCACAGGAACCTATAGTTTCCATGTTTGATTTAGTCAGAAAGATCAGAAAAGGATTCTGGTGGTGGCCAGAACACGAAGAGGAGAAAGGAGAACATTCTAGGCAGAGGGGAAAGCTTATGCCAAAGCCCTACGGCAAGAGGGAGCTTGACAGTATGAGTAAATGAAGGTAGGCCAAGGAGGCTGAAGTACAGAATTAGAGGCTGAGGCTGGAGAGGTTCATGGGAGCTGAAAACTAAGAAGGCTATATTCAGGAGTCTGCAGTGTTCTCAGTGAGCAGCAGGATGCTAATTAACGGGTAGATCTTGACCAGATCTGCATTTGGGAAAAAAGATAACAATTCTCCTTGTGTTTGGAATAAGAGATGGGCTAGGGTTGTATTAGTTTTCTATTGCTACTGAAACAAATTTCCATAAATTAAGCAGTTGAAACAACATCACATTTTCAATATGACAGAGGTCTGGGCACAGCATGACTCAGCTGGGCTCTCTGTATGGATCTCATGAGCTAGAAACCATGGTACCACTGGTGCTGAGGTTCCCATCTCAGGCTCACGGGTTGTTGGCAAAACTCCTTTCCTTCTCTTGCTTTGCACACAGCCTCTCCCATCTCGATGCCTCCAGGTCAAGTCCTTCTCATGCTTCTACTCTCTGCTGCCTTTCTCTTACTTCCTCTTCTGCCTTCAGCAGGCAGACAGCGCTGCTTCTAAGCATTCATGTGAAGACTGTGGGCTTCCCCAGAAAGTCCAGGATAATTTCTCTATTTTAGAGTCAAACTCATTAATAACCTACATTGTATTTGCAAAGACCCTTTTCCCATGTAACATACATTATTCACAGGTGTGATATCAGGGCAAGGGTGATTGGGGCTAAAATTCTGCTTACCAGGTGACATAGAGATACCAATTAGAGTTATTCTACTAGTTCAAGCAGGATAGGTTGGTCACCTGGACCAGAATGGGGTTGGAAGACATGGAGAAAATTGCACGTGTTAGAGGAATCTTGGGGAGTGAGGGGAAGAGACATGTAAAGGGACACTCTGGGGTCTCTTGCTGGCACAGTCAGTTGAATGAGGAGCTCACTGTCTCACAATGCAGCTTGTGCCATTTTGCCAGTTCTCGTCATGTCTTCTTTCTCCCTAAACCTCCAGTCTTATCGCCCCATTTCCAGCCTCTATCCTGCATTTCAAACTGACTCTGCTTCTTTGTTTCTATGTAGAGCCTGTCCCCACTCCCCCAGAGGCTCCTGCTTATTGGAAACACATACCGGAGATCTGTTTCTTTAGCACTTTGTTTCTGATTATAAATATTATACATGCATGGATTATAGAAGCCCATGCAATTCTGTTATCTAAATCTAAGAGAGTAAGAGTCCCAACCTCAGAACTAACCAGCATTTATAAGTTACAGTTTATTTTGATTTTTCTACATGTCACCATATATAGACTTTTCTGGTTCTTTTTAACAGTGGTACAATATTGTGTTTTTAAGTGAGTGTTCCATGATTTATTTTAACATCTTACTAGTGGTTATGTAGCTGTTTTCAGTTTTTGCTGTAATAAGCAATACTCTAATTCACATCGAGGTACAGATGTCTTTGGCCACTCGTATGATGTGTCTCTGGGACAACTTTCTACAAGTGGAATTGCTGGATCAAAAATTATATACATTTAAAATTTTAATTGTTATTATAAAACTGTCCTTCAAAATCACTGTTGCAATATGTTTCTTTGACCTAACTGGACTGCCAGTCAGAAGTGGGGTATGACTTCAGTGAGAACCAAAGGAAGCGCTCCCATTGTAAAACCTGAGATGAAACCAAGGTTATCTCTTAGAACAGTCTGGACAGTATCAGATTTAACAAAGATGAAACATGTGCCCCATGGTTCTGGACAACATCAGGTTCTGGGAGCAGTGTGATGGTATTGGGGTAAATCAGAGAATAGGAACTTTCTCAAAGTTGAACCACTTTCTCAAGGATCTGTTGGTGCAGTTGGAAACATGAGGCTGGTACAAAGTATTAAAGGAGTGGGGCGGGGCAGAGATTACGTGATGAGTTTGGGCAAAGTTTCTCAAATGAGCTGAGTCATTTTGATGAGCAAGATTTTGGAGGGAAAGAGTTTTTGTGTCCATCTGCAAAATGGGTCTGCAGAATGATAAGTAGATTTTGTCACTTGAGGTATAAGGTACAAGAAGTATTCTCAGTCTGCTCCAGAGAGGAATGCTTTTTATTGAGAGTGACAAAAAGGGGGTAGCAAAGGCTTGAACAAATAGGAATTCATTTTTTCTCACTAAATGTAGGAGGCTTAGGGAATGAGTTCAGAGGCTAAGTGGTGACAGGGCCAGTGACTTTAGTTCTCCCACCCTTTGTCTCATGGTGGCAAAATGGCTACTTCCATCTCTGATCCCAAATTTGTCTTCAGGCCACTAGGAGGGAGGAAGGGGACACCAGCACATCTGTCCCGTCTCAGGAAAACAAAAGCTCTCCTTGCTGCTGAAGAAGCTGAAAGCATGTAGAGCAGAATGTCTTAACTGGCTTGTCCACTGACAGTGACCATCGCTCGGTAATGGACAAACAGGTTTCCAAACAAAACCAAGACACTCATAAGCCAGAAGTTAGCCATCAGGAGATAATGAAAACTACCTCTGTGGGGTAGATGTTGAAGGGCCTTACCCTCTGCTGGAATGTGGACTTGTCGGTGTGCCAAAGGCAGCCGGCCATCCAACTTTCCACATGGCTTAGGAAGGCTGCTTGGGGTGACTGTCTTTCTGAAAAAACCCTGAATATCTAGACTCAGTGGAAAATTATTTCAGAGTGACAGCTGCTGATCAAATGAACATCTCCCTTATTTACTTTATAATAGGAAAAGACAAGATGGTGCTATCTCTTTCATCGGCAAAGCTTTCCTTGACTTCAAAAAGAATATTATAAACAAAAGTACTTCACAGGATATGGAAATGAAAACAAGCCAGTAAACCAATTTGTATGTCACAGTTTAGGAAGAATCATAAGGGATAAACAAAAAGCCCTTTTTAGTTTAAAAAAAGCAGTATTTACACAGAAAGGTGTAATTACTATCAAGTTATTATAGACTTTGAAACATTTCGTTAGGTTGTCACATAGCTCAAATGTGCCATACTTTTTATGGTTACACACAGTTTTTCTTAAATATAAAATAATTTTTGTTCTCATCAAATCAGAATAGCCGAGAATTGTTAAACACTCCCTGTTTTTTACCTACAAAATCATATTATTCACTCTGATTGTTATGTTTATATTTAGTAGAGACACAAATGGGGATATAGAAAATCAGAATAAAGAGTCTATTATGAATCCTACACAGGTTGGATATTAAAAGTAACCTGTTAAAAAGAATGTTTGGAAAATACTGAACTGCACTTATATATTATAGTCACTATTGTATTGTTAAACATTAACAGTATTGTGGGATAAGAGATTAGGATTATTTTCTTAAATATACTATTGCTTTTTTTTTTTTTTACTAAACACTATTATAAAGCCATGATTTTTTAAAGCTATGATCTCTCGTGTGAAAATATTAGTAGAAAGATTGCAAGTCTAACTGCATTCCCTATGACTCTCTTCAGGGTTATGCCCCATAGCATATGAATAAATGGCTTTTAGCATTTTTCAATTAGAAAATTTTCATCGTATGAAATGTTATTTCCTGTTGCTACTGATAATAATAAAAGGGCATAAATATTCCCAACTTTCACAACAAACACTTACTTGATACAAAAGGGCAAATAGCACAGGCAATGCTCAGCAGTGACAGAGACACCAGTATGTACCCACCCATCAGAAATGAAAATACAGCGATGAGTGATTTCAAGTCCTAAGCACAATTTACTCTTCCAGGACGATATCGCAGATGATGACTCAAATTCTTTCGTTTTTTTTGTCATAAAAAAGTCTTCCCTTCCTTTTCCCTTCCCGCTTCTGCCCAAATGGTACATTTCAGCCAGTGCCAACCTGGATATTGCCCCAAAATGGGTGCAGGTTGGTCATCGTCATCCTTCTTGTCCTCTGGGAAGCAGAGGTAAGCGTGCATGCAACTGATTTGGGGCATATTCTGTGGAGAACACAGGAGAGGGTAGAGGACGGGATTGGGGAGGCTTCACACTGCCCAGCAGACCTGACACCTGGGAAGGCAAAAGAGAAGGAAGAGTCAGTCTCAGCCAGGCTGATGGGAAATACCCAGGACAAAGTTTCCCATAGAGGAGCTTCCCCGATGGGCAGGAAGGGTGGCTGGAGGTGTTCACCAACGGGGTGAGACCAAAGGCATGACTGCTGGAGACTGTCAATTGTCTCTGCTTCCCAAGAGATTCTCACCTGTGACTACCACACCAGTGTGATCTTCCTTATTCTGGCCCAGTTCAGGTCATTCCCCCATCTCAAAGTCTGCAGCAGCTCCTTGCTAGCTACAGAATAATGTCCAGCAAGCATTGAAGGCTTCTGAAACCTTGACATGGGATTTATTTACACCGCCTGCTTTTATGGACTTCCTTCTGGTTGCTGCTGTCCAGCCAGAGAGCTCCACACCATCCCCCAAGTTCCAGTGCAGATGTGCCTCTGACCTTTAGTTCCAGCTGGTCCTGCACCGCCATCCTCTACTCCTCTTCCTCTCGAAATGCTACTCACCTTTCCATTTCCATGTAGACTCCTCTAAAGCATCTTTCTCAAGCCATCTCTTCAGCACTCATAGCCTTTCCTTCTGTTCAAACCTGACATGGTGTTTTGTTTTGTGTCTTTTTGTCAAAGATCTAGCGGAAAGGAACTATATCTCTAGGACCTTTTTGAACTCTTGTGCCTAGCCATCATAATTTGATAAAATTTTCTGGAAAGAAATGAACCCAAATGCAGGCAAGGACATTTGTTTGTTAGGGGAGTGTACTGGGGAACAAAAGTGAAGTTAAGCAAAGACATGTCTGCACACATGTCCACTGACTCCTCTGTGCCAGCCCTGAAGAAATTAAGGATCCTCTTTGCTGGAACTTGAAGCACATCATGTCTACAAAAGTTGAGCAGTAAGGGGCAGGGAGGCAGGTGGTGCTTCCTATTTGTGCAGTGAATGAAATCTGTGTTTCCCTGTGTAATTAATTCTTCCCTCTCTTTCTTCCATGTATCCAGGATTCTCCCACCTGCTTCCTAGGTGAAGGCTACATGCCAAGGTTTCTCCTGCCTCCTCGTGTTTTCCTTTGGGTCCTCATCGCCCAGCAGAGGGCCTGGTAGAAAGTGAACAGGCACAATGAGCAAGGAAGTGGACCCTCTCCCAGAAGGAGAGATCTCATCAACAGAGGGTAATTGCCAAGAAATCACAGAGAAAATTACAGAGAGCAGAAACTTAGCAGGAGGTGAAGGGACAGAGGGAAGCATCCAGGAAAAAACCAGAGGGAAGAGTCTTGGCTTTGTGTCAGTCAGTTGGATTTGACTATTGGTGGTCCCACAGTGGAAGAAAAACTCCTAATTGGATTCAAGTTCACAAGTCCTTCTCTTGTGCTCATTTTTACCAAGGGTCATTCTCATTTCTGTAGTTGAGACAAAAACATAAAATATAACTAATTTCTGGTTGCAAAGTATAAATAAGCTACTTGAGAACATGTGCACAAGTACACATTAACAAGCTTAATTATGACATGGTAGACAGAATATGCATTTGAGATTTTTTTCCCCTTCCATTGAATTTTTCCTTAACTCCTGATTGCTTAACTGGCCAAATATATCCCAAATCCGTCAGCTTCTCCCCTCTTCACTACACAACCTTAGTCCAAACATCATTTGTCCCTCTGAACCTGCAACAACCTCCTAACTGGTTCTCCTCACTCTAATTTTGTGCCCTCATGGTCCATGGTTCAAAAACCACAAATTGTATCTGTCTTCTCCTCCCTAAAACTCTCTATGGCTTCTGGAGGCACTCAGGTCAGAGTTGAAGCCCCTCTGTGACAGCGCCAACCTACTTTTCAACCTCTTCTCTACCAAGCATCCCCTGCTCACCACCCTTTGTTACATCACACTCCTTTCTTTCTCTGGAAACTGCCATGCATGTCCCTCCTTAGGACCTTCTGCCAGGGCCACTTTGCACCACATCTTTGCATGGTTGGCTCCTCCTCTCCCATCACGTCCCAACTTAGATGTTATCTCCTCACTGGAACCCTACCAGACCTACGATCAAAGCTGTTAACCTCCTCCATGCCCCCCACCCCCACACGCACTCTCCTGTCACCCAATTATAGACCTTCATAGCACTTAGCAGCATCTAAAATAATCTTTTACTGTGTGTGTATTTATTGTCTGCCCTTCCCCCAGAACATGAAAGCTCCCTGAAAGCAGAGATTGTACTTATCTTTTCCATTACTCTATTTCCAGTGCCCAGCACAATGCCTTGTGTATGATCAATTCTTGTCCAATAGTTGTTAAATAAATGAATGAATGAAAATCTGAGCTATTGGAAGACAAAGAAGACTGTAGCTCAGAGTAGTTGGGGAAAGTTCTTGGAGGAAGAAAGATAAGTTAGCTGTGAAGAGTTGTGTCAGGAACAGACTTAGAGGCAGGAAGGTGCCAGAGGCAAGAGCCTCGCCTGGCTGGCACAGAAGGTGCAGAGGCAAAACTGGGGTAGATGTCATATCAGGCAAAGGAAAGTCATCACACCGCCAAATAATAATAAGTATTTTGCCTCAGGTGGCAAAGCACTGAAATTGCACAAGGCACCCAAGAGTTACACTGTCTATTTATCATCGTATTCCAATTTTAACAAATGTGGAACAAATTACAGTCCCTGAATTGTGCACATAATGAAAAAAATTTCAGTGAGCCCCATATAGTTCATATTTATACTAGTGATGGTGATTTTATTTTAGTCTGGGCTCCTCTGTTTCTCACAAAGTGGTTCCCTATTTTGATAGAGTAGCTCCCTGAGTAATTCCGTCTAGGAATCATTTTCATTTATGTGGCTTTTTATTTTCTCTCAGGAAGGGCCCTCATAGACTATGCATTTCTTTTTCTTGAATGAAATAATATACATGAAATTACTTTGCAAACCATCAGGCATGTCCGAAATGGAGGGTGGAATGATTATTACCTATAAAGCTCTTAAGGGCCATGAGCTAGCTATTGGAAGCACAAGCCCCACAGCCGGGGTTTTCTTGCTTTTTATTGCAATAAAACTCACTATTACACCAGAGATTATTTCCTGCTACTGTCAGGAAGCAAACATGTTTGTCTGTGTATCGCCCAGGTCCTCACATTAAGAAAATGAACAAAACCCAAATGTTTCTGAGAGGAATCTTAGATGAACAGTCAATCATATAGCATATTGTTTGCCCAGAAGAAAAAAAGAATTAAAATTTTACTGATTTAAAGAGAAGCTATTCTTCATTTTCCCCATTTGACTCTTCTTGGCTTGGAAGGCTTCCATGCAGAGTCAAGACCAAGAACAATTTCTGGGACCTCCTAAGACTGCAGTTGCCAATAGCAGAGATTGGGAGATTCATTCAGTTCTGTGTTCTAATTAACAGTGAAATGCTTCCATTACAGATTTTAAGGAACATACTCCAAATATGACAATGTTTTCCAAAATGGGATCCATCTTTCTCTGTGTCATCCATAAATAGCTTAATCATAGTTCCTGGGCATAATATTTCTGTGGTCACGCTGATGCTTTCTGTGCAATTAAAATTTTTTAATGTCCATTTATAGACATAATAGGATAAACAAATTTCATGGTTCCCTCTCCAGTGAAAAGCAAGACTCAGCTTACATTTAGGAAGCACAGGATGAATGGATGCCAAGGACTAGAGTGGTTCTGAGTTCTGGATAGAACTCTAGTGGAATGAACTGCACAGGATTAGCAGGGGTAGGGCAGGGGGCTGATCCACGTGAACAGGGGCCCAGACAAGTGTATTTCAGTGAAGAAAGCCAAAGCAAATTACAGCTTTTGGGGTGAAGAAGTAAATGGAATGTAGCCGCAAATGCAAACTTCTAAGAGAACAAGGGAGAAAGGATGCTACCTGGTTTAAGAATGGACAGGGATTAAAATATATGCAATGGGCCAGATAATCCTGCATTCTGAAGGCAAGATAATAACAACTAATAGATCATGAGCTTCCTATGTAACCATTACTACAATAAGCATTTTCATGAGTTATTTTTCATTGTCTCATTAATTCTTAAAACTTCATAAAATAAGAACTAAACTTATTTTATAGCTGCAAGAACTAAGGTTTAGGAAATCTAAAGATGGTGAAGTGATGGATCCAGGATCCAGCCATACCTGGGACTCCAACACTCACTATATACGTATTTCTTACGACCTAATATGGTTTGTGACACACTCGTGTATTTAATTTGAGAAACACAGAGAAGTACAAACAAAGAAGTTAAAACTAACCTTAATTTTACTATGTGAAAATAATGTAACATAAATACCGAGCCTTAAGGTAATGGCTGTTAACACTGTAGTTTTGTACAGTTCCTATATATGTGTAGCTACTAGTTAGTGTACATATCTCTTTTCTTAACGTAGCTCATGTTACAGTGTTCTGCCAATTTTTATATTAAAAACATATGACAGCAAATCCTTTAAAAAAGCAATACCTTCCCATATTTGTGCATCTTTTACCCCTGAGGAAAATAGTGCTACACAATATGTTTGTGTACATATGTGTGTGTGTACATATGGATATACGGTATCTACACAGTATATTTGCATTTTTAAATAGATATTGACAATTTATTGGGGAGTTGTACCAGTTTATATTTTTACTGGTGTATGATATAAAATCTCCCTTTTATTCACAATTTTGTGAAAACTAGTTGTTACTAATTTTAATCAGCTTTGTGATTCTGATACTGGGGAAGTGTCTCACTTGTTTGCAATTTTTTGGTTATGATTGAGAAACATTTCTTGCATATCTAATGACCTTAACATAAATATGTTTCTTAAACATGCCAGCATAAATATATTTTTCTCTTAACCACTACGGTGCTTTCTGAGTACCTGTAGTTGACACATGTGCCTAATACGTAGTGTGGGAACAAGGGATGGATAGTGTTGGGGAAAGAATGAATGCGGAAGAAGTAGGGGTTGGTGTCGTGGGAAGGGGACACTGGGATAGTTCTATTTTATAGTGCTGTCCCTTAAATATTTCATGATCAAGGCCATTGGAAGGAAAAGCCAATGTTGAATGGTAACAATAGAGTGTTCCAAAGCACCATGTTTCATCTCTGCTCATTTGTACTCTCCAATTATGAAGTTTTTCCCTGCATCTAGATATCTGATTTCCACTTTTTAAAGTGGGGATAAAAATTTCCTTTTCTTTTAAAAGGATATCTTGAACATTGGAAAAAAAAAGACATGGAGGCACTTTGAAAACATCATTATTCCATAGCATGATAATTACTTTTATTTTTTGGTTTGTTTTATCCATGATATCATCTCAGATCTGATCTAACTCATTTCGAATCCACCCACAACCCTCTTTTCCTATCCCTCTTTTAAAAACACTTTGATAAATAGTGACAATAATGTCTTTTCTATTCTCTTGGATTGTCATTAACTGTTTTTCAGGCTTAAGGAAGGATGTTTTATTCTAAAGTCAAGATTGAAAATTATCTGAGTTGTTTTCTAGTTAAGGACTGAGAGTAGAAGAATTTTATGAAGAAAATTAAGGCTCTGAAATTTTGCTTTCTTTTGATTCAGAGAAATCTAAACTTATTATTCTTCAGGGCATGACAGAGAGCACACATCCTTTAAATCAAGATTTTTCCGATAAAAATCAACATAGGCTCTCTTGACAATCTAGCCTATTTCAATTCTGTTGGGCTGCTACCCATATGCCCAGAGGCCCATCAAAGAATGGATATTATTAATCGAATTTAAAAGTTCACTTGGCTGTATTAGAACCATTATCCATGATCTATTAGAAATAATTCCCCAAATCGTCATCTAATCAAATGCAGTTTTATTAACTACCATACATTTTTAATAGCCAACCAGCTCTGTTCGTTGTAATTCAAGGTTGTGCCTCAACTGCCATCATAAATCACTTGTTATGCTCTCCTGCTTTATAATACCAGCATAACCTTTTGCTGTGTCTTGCTGTCAAAACATTGCCATTCAAATGGATACAATTTTATTCCACATGTGTGCACCTCTCTGTAACCTACTGAACAGAAGAAATAATTTATCACCTCTGAGTTTTTTTGCCAAACACCTGTCATAATTAAAACTCGAAGTCAATGGAAAATTCTTGATAATCATGTTTGTTCTTATTAGCTTCTTTTCATAGGCAGAGCAAACAAGATGTGGACTGTGTACAATGGCTGGTGCACAATGTATGCATAATGGAGCTTTATTAGCTCAGCAGTCCAAAGGGCCTGTTTGAGAGCCAGCTGACACATGATTCATTGAACCCACCCGTGGTCCCCATACCAGTGGCGGACTGGTGTGAAAGACCTACACTCCCAGGACTACAGAAGTGGTAGTTCCTAAATTGCCTGAAATAGGATGCCACCTCACTTTCCACAGAGATTGCACATGTGCATTGATTTTCCCCTGGTAGTTTTGTAAGACATAGATCTTTTCCAGGTGCTTGGAAAAGCATCTGGAAAATAGATGTTCAAGTCAAAGCATCCCTGGCATCCACACCAATTGCTGTTAGGGAGATCATCTGAGATGCATAAAAACTGAACATGTCATAGGGATCTAACTAATGGTGCCGTCTTTTTTTCTCTTATCTGACACTTGAAAGGCAATATAATATATTTCAGCCGAGAAGCGTCGTCTTTCTGTTTTTACATACACACTTTCAGAGAGGGACACAGGAAATCTGTGACAGCCCAACCTAAACTGCTATGAGATGAGACTAAAAATTAAGTTTCTAGCAGGAAACCACATATGCTTTGAAATCCAGGCTGACAGGCAACCAAACCATACTTCCTCTACTTGACCCTATAACAATAGTCATTATATCCTTTTACCAGAGAAACAGGCTCTCTGTCTTCTCTCTTGTTCAGGGGGTAGGTATATGAGGTAGCTTATATATAATGAGGTGGGCTGAAGTATGTGGTTCTCCTGACATGCCTTCCCCACACCCAATTTTTTGAAAAAAACAAACAAACAAAACCTTAATTTTCCTTTTAATATCCCTCATATGGATATAAAGTCAGATTTCATTATTTTCTTTATCTATAGTGTCCTTAGCCGTATCCCAGAAGCAACCCAGGAACCAATCCTTTAAAAATAAAAAAGGACTTAAAGCCTTTTATTGCTTCTAAAGTTGAAAGACACTAGAAGCACTGAAACAAAGATGTTTGCTTTAGCTTATCTAGGAGAGCAGTGCACTGTCATTATGGGAGCAAATGTAGGATAGCAAGGATTGCAGCTTGGCTCGGGTTGTCTCAGTGAGGAGGGCAGGGAGTGCCTGGGCCTGGGATCGGTGCTGGAGCTGGAGTGCACAGGACCCAATGGAGGATTTCATGAGACTGAACACTTAAGTCAGAGTGGACAGCAGAGGTAACAAACAGGTTGGTCTCAGCTAAGAGGAAAATCTAACAGTGTGTTGTAGGAGATGAGAATGGATGGGGAGCTCTGTAAAGTCTGTTCTTTGCAGGCTGAAGTCACTGAGCTCGTGAAGTGGATAGATGGGGAGCTTCCACACATAAAGTCACCAGGAATTTGGTCATTGCTTCGCGATGGGCAGGGTGGAGAGGAGGAGGAGAAACTGGAATGAGCAGCCTGAAGCTGAGGTTATAAAAATAATGCTGGAAAGCAAACAGCTGGGAAACATTGCAGAAATTTGGTAGCCCACCAGTTGTGCTAAAACATGACCAGAACAACTGCTCCCTGTCTCTAACACAGAGAAAAATAATCTAAACCTGTTTGGGATATCATATAGAAAAATTGTCAACACATCAACTATATTTCCCACATTTTAGCTATTTGTTTTTAAACTACAGATACAACTTTTTCAGAGATTGAATGTAAAATGGCTGAAGCAAGGGGGAAAGAAATCTGGATTTGATTTGAAAATTGGTTTCAAATTAGTGGAGACACAAATGCAGAGTGGTCATCTATGGCCAGGAGATCTTAACCAGGGGCAGGAAAAGGAAACAGATTAACACAGTTATTTGAACCAGTGAAAGGATTTCATTGCATATGGCGGCTAATTAAAAACCCCTACCTTTGGCTTAGAAAATGTTTTTATGTTTTCCTGAAAAGGAAGTTTATTTAAGTATAATGAATTAAGAGAGTGCAAATCTGGCTACTTCACTTCCCATCATGGATTCTGTTCTGGGAAGAGATCACTCTGTGGGTTCCTCTGGAAAAATGATCTTTCTTGAGCCTTCCCAGGAAGATTATAGGAAGAAACTATGCATTATGTTTAATATCATGAAAAATGATATTAACATTGCAACAGTCACTGTGGCTGGAGTGTTTTTAAAACAAACTTTGTCCACTTTGTCTAATGGACAAAGAAGAATTTTAACTTCTCCTTGAGTGGAGGAATAGTCTATCTAAGAATTCTAAAAGTTGGGGGGTTATAGCTATTCATAAATTTGGGAGTTAGATTTGCCTCCTAATCCAAATGTGGACAGGCAGACTTAGACCATTCATCCATCATCCATCTATCCATCCATCAATAAATCACTCAGAACCCACTCTGTTCTAGGCATTATGCCATATATTAAGCATGCTTTACAAAATAAATTACTGGGTTGGCCAAGAAGTCTGTATGGTTTTTTCCTTAAAATAAAAGACACGTTTTTCATTTTCACCAATAACTGTATTGATTTGGATATTTTGAGTATGTCAGCTATCTTCCACATGGTATAACATTGATTGTTTTCAATTAATGTCTCAATTTGATTGCTATCAAATTAAGCTGGTCTACCCAACTGTGGAGCATCATCAAGCAAGAAACCCCCAGTACAAAACTTTACAAGCCACTTTTGACACATTCGATCAGTCACAGTACCTTCTCCATACACCGCACAAATCTTTTTCTGCTCAGTTGCCTCAGTTGCATTTTTATCTTTCTTGAAACAATAAAGTGTAAGATCCCGAAAATGTTGTGTATTTCCTTCCATCTTCAATAATAAAATGGCCACTACACAAAAATTCACCAATTTTGATGTATTTTTTTAATTCATGCTGATATGACAACTGTCACAATACATTCTAACAAAATTGTCTTGAATGAATTTAGACAACTAAGTGTTACTAAAGTCATATTATGGAAAAAAAACAAATGAACTTTTTTGCCAACCCAATATTTACAGCCTCTGCCCTTAATGAAACTTAGAGTGTAGTGGGAGGAGATAAATAAGAAACAAGTAAATAAATAGTTGAGTTGAGAAAGAAAAACAAGCTAAAGAAATCTAATTTTTTACTTGTAATGAGAACTTTTAAGATCTACTCTCTTAGCAACCTTCAAATATGCAATACAACATCATCAACTATAGTTGCCATGCTGCACATCACCTCCTCAGGACTTATTCTTGTTATAACTGGAAGTGTGTACCTTTCGTTACAAAAATTTTGTGACTGCGTATGGCTATGCGTGTTAACTAGACTTACTGTGGTGACTCTTTCACAGTACACGCACATATCCAATCATTATGCTGTGCACCTGAAACTAATATAATGTTATATGAAAAAGAGGAAAAAAATCTAGAAAATAATGAGAGACTGGTTGATCAGGGTGATAGGGAAGTCTTTTTTGAGGAATGACAGTGAATTTGGATGAGAAGTCACCGGCCATCCCAAGAGCAGAGAATTTGGTGAGAAGGAGGGTATGGTGCTGGTTGATGTTCAGGGAGAGGGGAACTACATGCAAAAACTTTGAGATGGAAGCCACCTTGACTCTTCTGGGAACTGAAAGGAAGGTTTGTAACTCAATTTTTGAGGCTTGGTTTTGAATACAAATGGGATATTTGAGTGGAGATCTCCTAGAATAAGGAGGAAATTTACAGCTTAAAAGGGAGTGAAATGTCATGGGTAATACTCATTAATTTCAAAAATATGCAGAGTCATTCTGGGCACTAGGGAGATACAAGTAGGAAGCTTTCACTTCAGGCAAAGAAAACAAATCAGAAAACAAGTAACTCAATACAATCTAAGTTCTGATCATGATAAGGTGCTATGAACTTGTCACAGTGTCATGGGGTCGATAATGACGCTTTAAATAGGGAAGTCAGAAAAGGCTCTGGACAAGCAGCTACATAGCCTGGAGTGAGAGCATTTTAACAGAGCATGTGCCAAGGTCCTGATCTGAGCCGCTGTGCGCCTTTTTCAAGTGTCACAAAATCTGGGGATATTCTCATGGTCCCTGTGTCTCACAGCATGCAAGCACACCTCACCTGTGTCCAGAGGCAGCCCATCATTTCGGTAAGGCCAAGGTCATCCCTGCAGGCTGCATCTCCTCTCTCTGCTTGATTCCTCTCTCTCTCTGTCTCTCACCCTTATCTTTCCGCACCTTTATGTGCAACGTATCTACACTGCCTTCTCCTTCCTGAGGTGGGTGCTGTAAGTTGGGAGGAGCTCCAAACAGCCAAGAGCAGGAACTCAATATGGCCTTGGGGGCAGGATCAGGAAAAAAGATGGGTGCCTGGAATGTGAGCATGGGCATGGTTCACTGACGAACGAGGTTTGCTTCAACCACCTGGCCCTGAGTTCCTGCAGTGGGGGCTCTGGGCCAAGCGCCTGCATCTTCCTAACACATGTACAGACATTTGGCTGAGAGAATGTGAGCTCGCAGAGTGGAAGCAAATGCATGGGTATCTAAGTACAAGATTAGAATAAAGAGGAGAGCTGTGTTCTCAAAGACAAACTGAAACTTTACCAAGTCGTGCTTAAAGATGAACTGAGATGTTACCAAGTTGCCATCTAATGAGAAACTAGGTACATAAAATATACAAATATATTTTCTTCATAGAATTAAGTCACCCAAGAATCAGATTCAACAGACATTAATCGAGCACCTATTATATGCCATGTACTCTGTAAATTTAGTTCTTACAGGGGTCCTTTGCTATAAGTCCAATTTTACCCATTTTACCCACATGATTGAGGGAATGGTCTGATGCACTGGAAAGAGACAGAGCAATAGGATCTTCTGATGACAGATTCTGAGTCACCTCATGAGACACCAACTACCTGCTCAACATCAAGATAGCATGTTGGGGGCAGCCTGGGATCAGTGAAGAGCAGTGATGGTTACACCAGGTTCAGAGAATGAGTTAGAATCCCAGTGTTACTTTTTTTGTAGCCGTGTGAGTGTGGTCCAGTAACTTACCTTCTTCAGCCTCAGTCTCCTGATCTCTAAAATGGGAATAGTGATAAAGCCTACCTCGTAGTGCTGCTGAAGGAGTAAAGAAGCTGCTTACATCAGCATCCAGCATCATGCCCAGCATATTTGTCAGTCAGTAAATGTGAGCTGCCTGTCATCTCAGAGGACAGAGCTTCAGGTGCTTGGTCATAGGCGCCAGCTCGTCCTACCCTCCCAGAGTGGAGGAGTGGCTCACATGCAGCTAGCTGACAGAGGGCAGGGGACACTAATGTAACATTGTCCCCATGACAGGTGCTCTTGGCTCTGCAGCCATCTCCATGGAGAAGGAGCCCCCAGTGGCCCTATCAAAGCACAAGCGTCCCACTGACGAGCCTCTTACATCTGTAACCAGGGGCAGAAATGTTGGGGGGACAGGCGTGGCAATGTGACACTCTGGTATCTCAAGTCAAATTCGTAGCCCCAAGTCTCTTCATCAGAGAACGTTCAGGTTCTCAACATTGAAGAACCTCAGTTTGAATCAAAGTACTGCCTTTTTAACATAATCACTACCCCTCGTGCCTTCTAGATGTCTGAGAAGGATGATTTACATAAATATTTGCACCCCAAATGTGAGTGTTTGAATTGGGCTCCTATAAGAAGAAATTAACTTCTAATTTAACTTAAATGTGTATGCGGCGGGGAGAGGGTTGTATGTTTACCCCATTAAATATCCTGCCTAATAAATTATGTTAAAAAAGTTAAAAATAAGTAAGTCACATGACTTTTGGAGTTAAAAAAAAAAAGTAAATCGGAAGGGAAAAAAGGGAAGTAAATTGTCCTAGGTACACCAGAAAGGCCTGATGTATTCAGAAACTCGTTTACTTTTCTTTGGGTCGATAGGCAGCACTCAGTGCAGAGAACGGCCAGAGCACTATGGGATAGGAAGCACAGGGACAGCGGTAGTGATTGCAACACGTGGTTGTGCAGCTGGGAGGTTCCCCTCCCCCTGTCAGATTGGTTGCTATGTTAATATGCGAGGTTTAAAGGACCAGAGTTAATGTGTTTGGCTTTGTCTCTGATGTGTTGGTATTCCCTCAAAAATCCTTGACAGAATTAACAGCCAGTGCGTCAGGGTGATTAGAGGCCGAGGGCTGAGCCCTTGGGAGGCCCTTGCCGCATGGTCATCTCCTGCTTGGATGCAGAACCCTGGCACAGTGACCCCTCCCTCCATTCTTCTACAGGGCAACAATTTTCAGCTGTGAATAGGCCATTAATTCTTTCGTCTCTGAATAATGAATATGGGGAATGATTTTCCTCTGTTTTGATGAACAACAAAAATCAAATGAAATCTGGAAAGGACACTGGAGGAGGTGTTACAAAGCCCCTAAAAATGACAAAGTTTAACTTATAGACTGTACAGCCTGATCATTTTACTTCTGCTTTTTAAAACGATGAGGTAATGTTTTCTATTAATATAGAGATCCTATGAAATAGGCAAAGATCCTCCGGAGAACATTCCAGTTCACTCAGTTAAAATAGGGAAGTGTGTGGTAGAAGGCGGCAGAAACAGGAAGTTGACATTTGGACCTGAGAATGAAACTGTAGTGTTTTTAGGGAGTCCCAGCCTCTGCCCCTGCCCTCCTCCAGCTCCCCTATGCCCTCCAATGCCTTGACCCTTGAGCAGGAATGTGGAGGAAGGGACAAGAAAAAAGAATTTATGACCTTTCTTTTCACTTATTGCTCAAGAACAGTTGAGAATTCAGAGTCCTGCTGCTGTCGGTGGCTAAAATTCTTCCTGATCCAGACCTACTTCTGGTTTCTACTCCACAGTCAGTTACCCCAGTCCACATCTCTTTACTTGCCTCTGGGAAATTTACTTAAACCCTGAAGAGACTTCCAGAGGGTGAAAATGGTACCATGAAGCATTCTGGTATCGAAGCTTGTGACCACTGAGTATTTGATGGTGATTTTGGAGCTCAGGAGGCGAAGGTCACATCCTAGGTCACCAATGACCTATCCCTCCAAAGGCATTAGGTTTTACCACAAGCAGCTTTCGGAGGTCAGCCGAGGATGCCAGCAATGAGGTCTCAGCACCAAGGTGTCTTCAAAAAGAGGGTAAGCTGGTAGGACAAGAAGGTGAGAGGCAGATAAAATTGAAGAAGGGAGATTATCTCCTGTGATTATTTCTTCTTAAATCAGCACAGGTTGGTTAGCAATGAGGAAGGGAAATATTTAGTATGTCAGTTACAAAGCTGGTGTTATAAATGATCAAACTGTCTGGAGCAGAAGTCCTAGGAAATGTACCATCCACTCTTAGGTGGTTTCCCTTTGCCCTGCGAAATGGCTTACGATAAAGATGTTGAGTAATACCTATGCTTTACAGAAACCTATTACAGATTTCCCAATGTCCAGCACTGTCACGGAGCACCCAGCCTGTCTGCCCTGACTTACAGCTCCATAAATATACACATAAATCTTTTCTCCCATCCATCATCTAAAGTTTTCACTTTCCTTTGGAGAAGATTAATTTTTAATGTTATTAACTTAGTTAGAATAAAACCTAAGAATAGGTAGCTCTGAACGTTTGATAGAATGTACTTTGTCTCTCTCATTAGCAGAGTAGCAACTAAGCTCCCCTCCTCATCCAGCTGTCCCTGAAACTTTAAAGGGAAAAAAAACCATTAAATGAAAAGCATTAATTCAATTATCCTCTAATAGGACTGACTAAATTTGATCGGAAATATGCTGGGTCATGTTGTAGTGGCTACACAATTCTATAACTTATCTTCATATGATTTTTAAGTATGTCATATAAGTTTTCACTGTAGGAACAGATTGTGTCTTGTTGGATCATGTTTGGCATTATATCACATGTGACTGGAAAGATTTTATTCCAATGCCTTGCACTTAAGATAACTCTTAACTGTGGGACCACCAGCCTACTACAGGCTCTTAGGTTCTGGGAAAAAAGCCCTGGGCACCCACATGCATGTATGATCCTTCAGAATCATTTTAAAAAATAAATTTCCCCATAAAACTTCCTATTACATACAGAGAACGTTGACACATTAAAACATTTTTCAGTGGGTGATTTTTTATGGAGTATGGTTTAAAGTGTTTGAAATGATGACAGCAACAATAACAACAACAACAAAAACAAGGTTTCTAGTTCTGGTTCACAATAATCTCCATCTTAAAGAATAGTTGGGGGACTGTAACACCGGTACCATTACAATGGTGAGTCCTTTGAACTTCTCCTTTATTTAAAAAAACCTAAAAGATAGTGAAACTGGTAACAATAAAAAGAGGTATTCCCAAAATATTGCTTACTAGGGCAATATTGTGAACCCAACTTTTTGTGAATAAAGAAATTCAAATGTGTAAAAATAGACCACTCATTTTATAAAATAATTAATTCTACAAACTTTCAGTCAAGAGAATTAGATTAACCCACTAAATTTCATTCAAATTGAATGTGACTAGGTCCTGGAGGGAAAAACTGATCTCTACAGAGACAGAATTGCTGCAGACACGTCATAATGTGTTCAAAGTATGAGAATCTCGCAGATGGGACTTGGGCTAGCAGCACAGGCCGCTGGGAGCAATTTAGCAGTGATGAGAGCCCCGGGGCACAGTGCCCGGAAAGACAAATAACGATGTAACGGCTGGCTGAACGGGATGTGTTCTTCTTGAGTCCATCAAAGGTAACCATAAAAAATATCCTAGATAAGGGGTTGATTAGCTCTTGTTAGGATTAGGGTGAAATACTGCTTTTATTAAAACATCTTTAAAATACCCGTTTTAATAAGTGTTTTCATATAGATCTAGTGAAGATATTCTCAAACTTTTTTTTAACAGATGGGAGACAATTTAAAAATTCTGAAACCAGTGCTTCAAAAGAATTTAATATTAAAATTATTCCACTTGATGGAACATCTAAAAGCATGTTTTTCCTTTCTCACAACTGCAGGCTTTGAAGGAAAAAATCCTAGACAATGAAAAAGAAACTTACAGCAAAGAATATCATTGGCTATTTGGTTTACCATGTCATTCACAGCAGTCATATTGATATGACTCCTGGAAACTACTTTTTAAATGCATGAGCTTTTTACATCAGCTTTACAAATCATACTTAAACCCCTAGGTTGGGCGGGGGGAGAGACTAAGTATGCAGGGAAAAAATTATTTGGCAGGTCATTTAGCTAATGGACAAAGTCAGTTTAATTTTTGCCCTTAAGCTGACTCTAAGTCTGTGAATTCTTTTCAAGGCCCAGGAATCAGATCCCAAGTAAGCCAGTGGAAACTACTTGTGTTCAAGAGTCCACACTGATTTTTATTTGGTTTTCTCTCACTCATTTTTTTTTCTGTTCTGCGTTTTCCATGGTGAATTCTTTTACGGCAAGTAGAGTAATCTTATGGTTCCTTGACTAAACACTGCAAGAGGTGATGCACTTCCGCGGTCTCTTGAAATCTACTCACAGCAAGAAGAGATCTCATTTCAGAGAAGAAATCTACTCACAGAAGGTAGACAGGCTTCCAATAATCAAAAAGGAAAATCAGGTTAAAAGATTTAATGAGGTTTTATCTTCAAAATTAGTCACATTGTTTTGTTAAAACAAACAAAAAAGGAAACTCCAATGAGCCTTCTGTGCTGTAATAACTCAGATTTGTAGGGTGTGTTACAGTTTACGAAGCTTCCTCACAGATCCTTTCATTTTAATTTACATAGTGCCTGCTTATTTTTCTGTCAGGCGTTAGAAGTCCGCTGTGATCAGTTATAGTCTGGAGCGCAGGGCTGGCTGGCTATAAACACAGCCAAAGCACCAGCAGTGAGATGTCTTGGATGATGTAGAACAGAGCCCAGGAATGGAAGCCCCAGAAGGCTTCACACACTCTTCCATCTCTAGCAGGACCTCAGAGCCAGAGATAACATCGATGTGAGACTCTACTGTCCTTAATTTGATTTTTTTATTATGCAAAGTCATTTCCTGGGAGACAGTAGTCTTACTTAAACTTAGTTTTTAAAAGCATTCACTTTCACCACTGTTTCCTTTAAGCTCTCCAGATCGAGTTTTTACAGAAAAGCCTCTTTGCAGTCAACACCCACAGAAATGAAACAGAAACCACTGATCTACACCAGTGATTTTTCAACTGGTGTGCCACGAGAATTTTTAAAATACTTGACTTTTTTCCCTTGGATTGTCAAATTAAAAAAATGACAATAGCCATTTCGTATAATAAAATATAATGACAAATGAATGAATAAAAATTATACCTATTTTTGTTATATTGGCAAAATATATATTTTTTGGTGTATCACAGAATTGTAGTAGTTTATGTGTGCCATGAGATGAAAAAGATTGAAAATCACTGATCTGGATGGATTTGCTTTTGAAATATTGATAAATGAAGGCAAAGCTGAATGCTTCACATGGTAAAAATAGCTAACATCTTACTTGTAAAATTCAAATAAGCATTTCCTAATTATTTCTGTAGATTCTGGTTCACTTCCTAATTTCCAGACTGCCCTCTGGACACATGTTTCTGGCCGTTTCAGGCCACTTCAGGCTGTTTTGGGGTACAACTGAGCTAGTTTCATGGGTCCCTCTTTGTTTGAGGGCTTCTTCCCTTTTCTCCCCCTGGAACTCTGCCTCAAACCATTTTATCTAAAGCTATGTTTAAACATCAATAGACAAATGGAGAACTGAGGCAATTATACTAGTATTTTAAGCAGAAAAACAACACTTTGCCTAAGTAATCTGGAGATTCCTGGCAAATACCTTTTTCTGTTTCAGCGATCTGGAAGTTTGCCTAACTTCTTTGCTTTGAGGGCATAGATCCGGTCTATGTCACATGTCTCTGAGCATCTCACGGTCTGCACTTGGTCGCCTCATTTCCTGCTGCTGCAGACCGAGTCTATTCTAGGAAGGTTACACCATGAATAGGAAGGTTCTGTGGTTCTGAGGTGAGGCACTTACAACACTTAGACTGATATTTTAAGTTCTTAACTGATTTGGGGGCCTGGTACATCAGGCATGGTGAGCTAAACCTGTTGACATTTTCATTCATTGATTCTCTTACTTACCATTTCTTGAGTGTTTGCTTGCCCTGTGGTAAGTCCTGAGGGTAAGAAAATGATAGTGTCTTGGCACTAGCACTTGAAGAGTTGGAAGACACATGAAAAGGCAGTTGCGATACAACAGTCAGTTTGAACAATGATTCCATCGTGGGCAAAAGGACACACCCTCTAGAAGTCTCAGACCCACAGAAGCAGAGCAACAAAATGATTTCTCACAAGCATACTTTTCATGCTTATCTTATTTTATTTTTCTCCTACAATCCCTTAAGGAAGAGATAAACCCTTCTTCCTGGGGATTTGTTTGCTGCCTCTCAAAGATATTCAGTATCTGAGAGTTCTGGGCAAGACATTGTCAACAGATGAGGGTTGGGCAGAGGCTTGTCACATATCTCTGCCAACGGCTCTTCCTGGCAGACGGCAACAGCTGCTTGGACTGAGTCTAAGACAGTCCAGGAAGAGCCCGTGCAAAATGGCCTCTTTATTACATGAAGACTTTTTCTGAGAGTGGTTTTCCATGGTATTGGGGCATAATTCTTTTTGCTAATGCATTTGCTCTGATCATACAGAAATTTAATTACTTTATGTAATGAATCACTAACAATTTCCTTAAATTCAACTCAATGTTTGCATGCTGGTATTCAGTGTATGCTAATACATCTAAATATTCATGCCTTTAAGAATGTGATTGCAGATTATATTTTAAAATTTTGTTTTAGTAAATGTGCATTTTAAATCTGCATTTGGTAGAACACTGAAGTGTAAATGCCGCAACATTAGTCTCAAGTGCAGTATTCTAATTTTCTATTCACTTTTTAAGCAGAGTTCTTTGATTTTTCTCCCACTCCACCTTCACCTAACTACAACAAAATGACACATAGTCATGTTTAACTTAAGAGCATTAATTGGTGTTTGGTAATGGAAGAACATCAAAGTGATTGATGTCAACCTTTTCCATTTTGATTTATTTCCATTGCCGCGCAGGCTCTGATCTGTTTGCTGAAACAGATATTAGAAATAAGTACCTTATTATCACTATTTTTAATTAAGGAAGGGAAAATAAACCTTGAATTTGAGTCATAAAAATGCACAAGGTAAAGTACAGAAGTCTTCTACATTATTCTCAATGTTAGTGCCATTACTACTAGGCCTACGTGGTGTGTCAGGCCCTCTGCTCAGTGCTTGGTGTTCACCATCTCATTTAACTCCCTGCCAGAGCCCACAGGGTCAGCACTGTTTTATCCTCAGTTAACAGAGAAACTGAGATTTACAGAATTTAGGTTGTGGTCTCAAATGAAGGTGATTTTTCCCCCTGTGAACTTTTAGCAAAGTTTGGAGATGTTTGTCATTGTCACAGCTGGATAGAAGGCAATGGCACCTAGTGAGGAAGGGCTGACCATCCCGCCATGCACAGGACAGCCCCAGAGCAAAGGATTGTCTGGTCCCCAATCACGCCAGTGCCGCAGTTCAGAAAACCTGGTCAGTAACTGCATGTGATGCCTGAGTCACAGCATCTCAGGAGACTGATTTCAGAGCAGCACTGGGGGATAGCAGTGAAGGATAGTGGCGAGGGAGAACGGTGGGAACAGCAGTGGTGGGGAGAGCTGTGGGGGGCAGTGTAGGGTATGATAGTAGGGTGCAACAGTGGGGGACAGCTATGGGAGACAGTGGTGGGCACAGCAGGTACGAGGCAGTGTCTGTGATGGCCAGAGGCTCACCACCACAGAATGCAGTGGCTCTTTGCTTTCCTGCCTCACAGCTTGCTCTGAAACACCTGTGCGGGTGCAGCCTGTGATGGTGTAGGCAGTAACAGCTGAGGCAACCCTTCACTTATGTGCAACTTCCCTTTTAACTGATGGGACAGTTACCAGGACATTGTCCATAGTTCTTCTGTGTGTCCCAGAGGGACTGAGTTTCTGTTGCTCACAGTGGTCCCCAACTGGTCCAGTGGGCACTCCCTGACCTAGTGCCATCTCTCACTGGTAAAGGGTTACCTGGGGCTGTCGACCCCTCTGCAATGCCAGGCTTCATCTGCTGCTGGGCTTCAGAATAAGCTTTGGGGAAGGGAGACAGAAACCACCCCCTGAGCTTGAGCTGGGTGCTGGTAAATACGTGAAACTATAGTGAAGTCAGTAACACACACACATGATGCGTGTTTATTACTTCCCCATCTCACTCCAGGCACACCCTCTTCTTCCTACACTTGCCTCCCAAATAAACTATCTTTACCCAAGTCCTTATTTTAAGTTCTACTTCTTTTAAGGGAACTCAAACTAAGGCACAAAGTAGACAGTCTGCTCTGTTAAACTGCAAATCCAAGGAAACAGATCCAAAAGCCGCTGTGCTGCTATATGAAGATAGTCCACCCATCAGCCCCCCGTGGACTACAATTTCCTCTCCAGTCTAAATTCCAGGCAATGCTTTAATATCGCCTTATTAGCACGCAAGTTTTCTCTCCACATTATCTTTTCCCATACACAGTAACATGTCCGCAAGCTGGAGAAACCTGCTATCGTTGTCTCTGCAGAAGTCGTAAGGCTTGTGGGAGGAACCCACCTGACCTGACCTATTGCAGATTTATGCTGAGAACTTCATCTTGGCCTTTGCTACTGTTTGGAAATCTGTCATTCATCTTTTACTGACTTTCTCACATTTGTCTCATTCTCTTTTAGCCCCAAATCTGGCTGTGAGCACTCTTGCTTCATGACCTCATTGTATTACCTAGCTCTTCCTGAAATCTTCTATCACTTTCCCTGATTATACTGCATTTACTGCTCTGTGAATCCTTCTGACAGCTCTTAAAAAAAAAAAAAAGAAATCCCTAGAAGTTCTTTTCCCTCCTTCCTTCAATCCGAGGACAAGCCCTACTATCATCCTTCTCTACAATATATTCACCCTCTGGGTGAGCTCACGTACTTCTGTACATATGACATCTAAATTTCGGTTCCCAGCTCTGATATTTTCCCCAGGTCCCAGGGTCATTCCTCATTGTCCACTTGATTAACCCATCTGCGAATGCCCTCCTAGGCAGCTCATATGGCTCAGGAGAAGTTGCATCACCTCCCAAGTCCAGGAATGCACCAGAATGGTCTAGGGGGGATCTCAGTGCCTCGAGGGCAGATGTCATCTCATATAAATGCCTCTCTCTCTCTCTTCATATACAGCACTTACTCTCATTTTATCCATTTCTTACTGGAGTGCAAGGAATGGTACATACAAAGCTGATACTAACCGTGGTTAAAGGCTGATTTTTGTTTTAAGGACTTCCCATAATATAGATAGTATAAATAAATATTGGCTTACTACTGATAATAGCAGGAGGCATAAAATGTCTTGATGGACATGAATGCTTGCCTTTGGTTAAAAAGTGTCCGTGTTACCATCACTTTGCTCATTCTCTTAAACTCATATCTTGATAGAATTTTTAAAATATTGTCAAATAAATGAAAAGTTTATTCTCTTAATCTTAACATAGCCTCAACTTTCTAATGTTTATTCACGTTTTCTTATAAATTTTACCCATGTGTAGTTGATTGATTCTAAAAATAATGATATTGAATATGTAGTCATTGTCATATATTTTATTCACTTAGACTTATTTCATAAACACATTTTAATTTTTCTACCTAATTATCAGTTATCATTTTAACAGCTGCATAATTGTCCATCAAATTTCCTGATGGATTCTTCCTTTTTTGTTGGACAATTTGTTTCTCATCATTCATGTGTTCTCTATGATGTTCCTGAAGCCTAGTCTTTCTGCCATGGATTTTTTTTTTCATCCTCTATTAAATATTGCCCCCACTGCACTTAGATTATTATCTGTTTGCTTGGTTTCTAACTATTGTGATTTATAAATGCATGCTATCATCAATTTACCTATCCACACTCTCTCTGATCAACATTTGCTTGGTTCTTGCAGCTTTTCCCTGATAGCTGGTGCTTCTAATCCCAGGGGCTCAAGGACTCAGGAAACCATAGACATGTGTGGGAGGCATATCCCAGAATAACTGAAACTTTTAGAAGATAACAGCCACATATTTCTTTTCTTGTTTAAATTTTAAATTATATTAATAAATCTGCTCCCAGGATACCTGTGGATTACTTGATGATAATACAAATAACGGCTGAATATTATTTTCAATTTTGAAGAAGAACAGACAAATCAACAGCAACCATAACATTTTTTCATATCCCTGGACTAGGATGCAATGGTACTTTTTCAGATGGTGTGATCTGGGTACAGATAGCATCAGGTATGAAATGCAACAGATCGCTATTGCTCTTGACTTCAAGGCACATTAAATCTATTGATACAGACACAGGTCAGATTCCATGACAGAAACTCAGAGCTCAATCAAAATAACATAATGTAGTAAGGTTTTGGGTAAGTAGTCTGCAGGAATCAATTTTATATACTTCATAAAAAGGAAGAAAAAACTTTAATTCAACAAGAAAGATAAAATATTTAGCAACAAACATGAGGTCCATATAAAGAACATTTTAAAACATATTCGAATGGTTTTTCAATACATTGTTTTTTGTTTTCTCCTTAAATTGGTCAAGGTTGATTTCTGTTGCTTCCAACTCAGAACTTTGCTTCATACGTTTTTGCCTCCCACCTTTCAGTGAATCATTTATGAACTAATGGTTGAGTAAGTGTGTATTGAGTGATTATTGAAGCTGGTTTCTGACTTCCATGGGTGAGCAGTCTGTGAAGGGAGACGAGACTCACATGTGAAAAAGTCCCATGACACAGTCTTTTGGGGTTGGATAAATTATAAATGGCTTTATGAGGTGCTCTCTGGGTCTTTGGTTGATGTTGTGTATTGGTTCTGTTGGACAAATGCTATAATGTGGGTTTGGTCCTTAGAGTTATCATTTAAGGGATTTCAGAGACATGTTAAATTATTTTAATTTTAAGAGAAAGATAGCAGTGCTCTTTCTTATTGATATTGATAAAGAGTTGTATAGGAAGTAGCCACTGTCTTTTTATATTTTAAATTACAGCAGTTTTACCCTGACCTAATCATATTGGCATGATATTGTTAGAACTGGTTTACTAATGACCACCATTGATTCATAATTCCAGAGAGAATTATGGAATGTCCAGAGGTTTCTAATGATGTCATTCTATTTCAACTGATTGCTGCTGAGCTAGACCTTGAAATGAAAGTACAAAGGTATATGTTATTTATTGCTAAATGTGTACACCAAGTAGCAAGTGTAACGGAACTGTTATAGATAGTGTCACTCTCTTTTAAGTCCTGACAAATACTACCTTTCTATTCATTGTACATTTAAATACCTATGCTGACAGCATTTTGTGAACCAGAGAGACCAGGGAAAGAACTATTAGAAATGTGAGACTTGAGCGAGGTTGTGACTCATGACAAAGATTTAAGTAATATACCTGTGCAGAAAAACTAATGAGGTCATTAATGAGTGCAAGGTATATGGAAGAGGAACTGTATTTGTCACTTGTGGTAGTAGTAAAATTCCAGCTCAGCTGAAGAGTATTAAAATAATGTTGTAGCTGGAGAAGTGGTTGGGGAAAATAAAATGGAAGATAAGGACTTGCTATGGACAATTTGTGAGTGGAAGAGGAATGGATGTGGTGTCCATAAAGCTTATTTGACAGTCACGTGCATGGTGAGTAGAAGTGGAAAGCTGTTGGGTCAAGCACACCAGGTATGGTGGTGAATGGGGTTACTGTACTCTCAGATAACAAGGATCTGGCGGTGGGTCAGGTAATAGGAATGAAAAGAAGCAGGGAATTTTAAAGACATTATGAAACATGAATTCACAGATTTTACAGATAGGACAGGGAATGAAGAGAACAATGAATAAAGAATTTGTCTGATGGTTTATTAAAAGTGAGAGGAATGGCCTCACTTATGGAGGCACAGTCAGAAGAGGACATTAATTTTTTTTTTATTTTTTAAAGACTTTATTTATTTATTTATTTATTTTTAGAGAGACAGGAGAAAGGGAAGGAATGAAACATCAAGTGGTTGCCTCCCTGCACACCCCCAACTGGGGACCTGGCCCACAACCCAGGCATGTGCCCTGACTGGGAATTGAACCTGTGGCCCTTTGGTTCACAGGCCAGCACTCAATTCACTGAGCAACACCAGCCAAGGCTGAGGACAATAAATTTTGAAAGTGGCAAACCCAGTTGAATTCAGGAATGTAGAAAAAGACTTGAAAACCATCCTCACAGAGAGGATGATTTGACAGGAAATGAATGAACCAATGAGGATGGGAAGTAGATCTCTGGGAAATGGACATGTATAAGCCATAGGGAGAGAAAGAAGAAAGCAAAAGGGGACTGAGAAGGAGTTATTTCAAAGAATGGTGGAGAAGAGAAAATGGACCTGGATTTGGGGGGCTGAGGATAGAGTAACAATGTCAAATTCTATTGCAACATTTTGCAAATGTTGGGATTATTGCATTTACATCTGTATTAATTATCTATTGCTATGTAACAAAATGCCCTAAAAGAAAAATACACATTTGCTCTGTCACACAATTTGCAGTGTTCTGGTTTGGGGTCTCACGAGGTTGCAAACATGATGGCAGCTGAGGCTCAGTTATCTGAAAGCTTGGCTGGGCTGGAGGCTCTGCTCCTAAGATGGCTCACTCACATGAGTGGAAAGTTGGCACTGGTTGTTAGTGGGAGGTCTCAGTTCTTCCCCACTTATGTCTTTCCATGTGCTGCTTAATCATCCCCACAGCATGACCTCTTTCAGAGTAAGTGATCCAAGAGAGACAACACAAGAAAACAGCAATGTCTTTCATGACCTGGCCTGAGAAGTCCCGCTCCATCATTTTCACAATATCCTACTGCTCAGACACATCAGCCCTATTCAGTGTCAGAAAGGACAGATGAAGCTGCGAATACAAGGAGGTGAGGAGCACTGGGAGCATCTCAGGTGTGGGCTACCACAACATGCCTCTTCCTGCTGCCAATCAGGAATTCATAGTTATTTAGCCCTTCCTATAAATTACTGAATTCTAAGAAATCAAACATGGAAAATATTCTGAAAAAATGGAAATAACCTATTTTTTATAATGAATTTTTTTCTTCATCCTCGTCCATTAGATTTCATTGTCAATACATGCTCTGAACTTGTAACTTAGATTGCAGCATTTTGAAATAATTGGTGAAATCCACAGGTCAGTAATCATTCACCAAAATTATCCTCCTTAATGAGACATTTAATTGTAAAGCAGATGGATTAGTGATGTTTTCTGGCTTGTTTATTAAGTGTTAATGCTTGCTTTCTTATTTTTTTTTAACAGTGTGCATGCAATCTGCTTTAAAGATGATTTGATTTTTTTAACCTATTATAATTTTATATTTATTCTATTATCATTTTAAAGACTCTTTCAGTATGATAAATATGCAAGGTCTCCATTAATTAACTAATTAGTCAATTAAATTAATATTTATGGAAATCAGATGACATTTTCAAAATAGGACATCAAGTTCTCAAATTTGAATGGGTAGGAGAATTATCAAAGAAGCTTGTTTACAACGGCACATGTCAGGGCCTTACCAACAGAGACCAATTCACTGGTCCAGAATAGGGCCCTGGAATCAGAACTTTAAAAGACCAGTAAAGGCGATTTTGAAATATATAACTCATAGAAAGGTGGAGACTTGCATTCTCATGAAGCAATTTCATTAACTTGAAATTTTAACATCCAGCTTTGTGCAGAATAAACTGAATAGAATGATAGGTTTCTGAGAAAAGTAGTTACCTGTACGGTAAGTGGAGGCAGTCTAGCTTCCTCACCCAGGTGTCTGGGTAATGAGAGGGAAGCAGTTTCTCACAACCTTGAATGGGCCTGATGAAGTGTGTCCTCATAGCCTTGGGTCGGGGTCCAAAGGGCTGAAGAAAGAAGAGGTGGTATGCAGAGCAGTCAGGTATGGAGATAACATTTCTTTCCTAGTGTAATTGTGAGGATTAAATTATTTAACATGAGATGCTTAGACCAGTAACAGTCACAGAGTAAAACCTTACTAAAATGTTGTTGATGATGATGAGATTAAATTTTATTATGTAGACTGGACCAGAACATATATCGTTTTCTTGGAAACACTGATGAAACAGTCCATGAGTAGGAACTAAATGTTGAAATCAGACCTTACTGTGTAGATATGTGTTTTTTTTTTAATTCTCATTCAAAGATATATTTTTATGGATTTTAGAGAGGAAGGGAGAGAGAGAGGAAGAGAGAGACATCGATGTGAGAGAGAAACATCTCTCATACATACATACCTCCCATACACACCCCAACTGGGGATTAAACCTGCAACCTTTCGGTGTATGGGATAACACTCCAACCAACTGAGCCACCCAGCCAGGGTTATATATTCTTAATAGTTTGCTACACTTAAAAAACAGAGTGAAATGTATACAATTCTTACCTCAGTGAGTCCAGACAACCTCAGAAGATGCTTGGTTGCTGCAAGTGAAAACCACGAACAAGAAAGAAAACTTGCTTGTTGTTCTCCTAGGGCTGCCTTGTCCTAGCGCCACACATAGGATGGTTCAAACAACAGAGATGAATTGTCTGACAGTTCTGCACTGGAAGTCTGAGACCAAGGTGACAGCATGTTTGTTCCTTCCCAGAGCCATGATGAAAGGATCTGTCACAGGCCTCTCTCCATGGCTTGGAGATACTGTCTCCTCCCTGTGCCTCCACACCGTCTTTTTCTCTAAGGTCTGTGCCTGAATTTCCTCTTGTTATCAGGACACCATTCATATCGGATTAAGGCCCACACTGATGACCCCATTTTAACTTGGTTAACTCTGTAAAGACCCAATCTCTAACTAAGGTTTGAGGTACTGGGAGTCAGGACTTCAACACAGGAAATTTGGGAAGGAAACAGTTCAACCCATAACAACCTCTTTCCAGAACTCACCTCGCAAGGTCTTATTTTATTTACAGGCTTGGGGATTGTGATTGTGTGTTTCTAATGAGGAGGCTTAGAATAGAGCACACACATACACACACAGAGCAAAGACAGGCAAAGACTGCTCCTTCCTTAAGACTTTTTCTAATTTTAAGTGGGAGTGGGGGTGGACTTGACATAGTGAGCAACATAAAACAGTGAAGAATCTTGTCTTTGCCCTGAAGGGGCTACACTCATAGGGGCCCACAAGAGATAAATGTGGGGGAGAGAAATGGAATAATAATGCACAAAGGTTTACCAGTTGAACTGAGTTCAGCCGAGTGTGACTAGATTGGCTGGGTGCCGTGTGGGTGTAGCCCAAAGGAGGAGCTCAAAAATGGTGCCTATTAATACCTTACCACTGCTCACTTGTGTTCTTTCAGGAAGGCTTGATGTGAAATCAGTAAGAGTGGGCACAACAGAGAGAGAAAGGTAAGACCAATAGTGCATGTTTGTCTAGAGTTGCTTCTCTTGTTTATAATCTTAAGCAATAAGGTCCATCAGCTTCACATTTTCAGTAAATCACATTTTAAAACTTTTCTCTTGCGATTATTTTCTTTGGCTCTGATGCATTGTTTCTTTTAGCATTGTCATATTACTGCACGGCACTTTGTAAGGTGTCTCAAATATCTTTTAGAACAAGATGAAATTTAAATACAATACAGTGCTCTCAGAGACTTTTCCTACTTTATTTGTTTGCCATAAGGAAAATGCTTTTCTAAGTCAAGCCGGCTTTCGAAAGCTTGAAACTGTAAACAAAGTATATGAGTTAAGGAAAGGTCAAATAATGGGTAAACTAAATGTAACTTGGACAGGATGTTTTTTTCTTTTTTTATGAGAGAACGGGATTGTGTCAATTTAGTTGATTGTAGGTTTAATAGGAGAAAAGGTCTCAGATCCTTAAATGCACCTATTTCATGTAATAAACTAAGAAACAGGAGTGAATAATAGTGATTTACGGAATTCCTGTACATCCTGACATTTCATTATATTTATACAGAAATAGTATTTCTAGTCTATGTTTCTAGTATAATGTTTCCTCACTTGCTCTGAAATAGTACATGTACTACAATGTACATCTCATTTTTAGATTTCTGACTTCCATCAGGAAAATTGTTGTAAACAAGGTTCTCGTTCTATTTTCAGTTGTGTTTCTCTACAAATCTTTCTCAAAGTAGGAAACGAATGGCACAAATATAAAAATTAAGACTGAAAAGTTACATCTTACCAGTTATACCATTTTAACATACACATAAAGCACACAAATACATAAACATACACATGAATGCACACAAATCCTCTTTTTACAAGAAATAACAAAATTAAAATAAGGCTTAATTCTTCCCTTTAACTAAGAATTTTTATGTAAAATAATTATGATTTGAACCAATACAATTAATTAAGAACTAGAAAACAAAGCTTCATTTGTAACTAAGTATTAATATGGTTCCCTTCATTGCCTGCCAGGTGTTTTTGTTTGTTTGTTTAATATAGAAGTTTGTCATAAGTGGTATGGGCACAGAGTTTTAAGAAGGACGAAGCGTTTGTTGTGTGTGGCAAAATCTGTGGCTGTGCATTATGATTTGGCTATAATCTCATCATGTGGTCATGGCTCTGACCTCTATGCCCCCTCGCCAGGGTAGGATGGTTTACTCAGGTTGGGCTTATGTCTCTGCTTTGACACTGAGTTGGAGGAGCACCTTTACCTTTCTAAGCCTGGAGAGGATGATACGCATTTTATCAGACCTTCAGGAGGATAACTTGAAATAATGTATGTAATAAATATTAGGCACTACTTCTTGTACAACTCACTTTCCAAGAATAGTTCAAAGGTCAATTGAATAAAATTAGAGTGTTTAAAAATAAGAATAATAGAAAATTAGACTTACAGAGAATGGCGGGGACTGGGTTGGCCAATGCCCTCTCCAAGTAAACATCCTTGACTTTACAGCCTCTGCTTGAAGATTGCTGGTAAAGGGGTGTTCACCATCTGTGCAGTAGTTGGCTCCACAATGAGCAGTTTTAACTGCTATGTCACTTTAGCATAAAATATTGACACACTACCTCAAAACTAACGTTACAAAGGACAGAACCTTATTAAAATACAATGCTTGGAGACTTTACATGTGCAATGACTGTGCTTCACATAGCAAACAAAATGCAGTCACACTGTAATATCTAAATGAAATATGGTATTCCTGGGAGTGTATCCTTTAGAAAACAGATGGTTCTTTGTTGCAAACAAAATATGATTATGGTGTTCGCATGCAAGAAATCTTATACTGTCTAATTATAAGAATCATTCTAGCTATAGCTGTTTTGGAGTGCAAAGCATTTTCAAATTAGTAGAAAAATTTCCTAATCTTGACTCTGTACAGTTGAGAAAAATGAAATACAGGTAAAATATCACTTTAATAAATACCATTATGATGCCCAGATCTGTGTAATAAGACTAGATGCAGGTTCAGATACATGACCCATTATCACTGCATTCTTTTGACTTGGCATCAATATATACTATTGACCAAAAAGTTAGCATTGCTGATGCTAAGTTTACCAAGCCCTATCTGTTTAAGAGTTCATTTCAATAAATGTTGCTTTGACATTTATCACTTATTATTGTAACTGGACTTCAGTGCGATGGAACATTCCTTTAAACTTTGGCAGATATGAGGAAAAAGGGACAATCCTTGATTTTGGAGAGGGTATAGAGACCACGTGGAGTAGCAAAGTCACTGGGGAGAAAAGGGAAAATGAAGAAACCCCTGACTTAGGTGTATTTAGCTGAAAATAAATATCCTCTATCTCAGTGACCCTCATTTTGACCAGGGGCATTTAGAAATGCCTGGAGGTATTTTTCATTGACACAACTCAGGGACAGGTGCTATTGGCATCGAGTGGTTAGAAAGAAGTCAAACACGCTGCCAACCATTCTGCAAGACAGCCTCCCCACAACAAAAGGTTGTCTGTCCCAAAATATTACTAACGTTGAGATTGAGAACCCTGCAATCTGAGAGTCTGAGTACCTCCTTATGTACATTTTATCAATAGATACTATCTATATAAGTTGTGGCATCATAAAGCAAGTTTTATATCCTATAAGCTTCATTTATATCCCATGTTCCATATTTTTAAAAACAGTTACAATCTGGGAATCCCAAAACACAAATTTGAAAGAATATATGTACCACTATGTTCATTGCAACATACTTTATAAGAGCCAATATCCGGAAACAGTCCAAGTGCCCATCAGTAGATGAGTGGATTAAAAAAACTATGGTACATTTACACAATGGAATACTACTTAGCTGTAAAAAAAGAAAAGAAAAGAAATATTACCTTTTGCAATAGCATGGATGGACCTGCAAATTATTATGCTAAGTGAAATAAGCCAGTCAGAGAAAGAGAAATACCACATGATCTCACTTATATGTGAAATCTAATGAAGAAAATAAACTGAAAAACAAAATAGAAAAAGGCATGGATACATGGAACTGACTGACAGCTGTCAGAAGGGATGGGGGTTGGGAGACTGGATGAAAGAAGGAGAAGGGATTAAGCAAAAAAAAAAAAAAAAAAATCTATGACACATAGACACAGAGAACAGTGTGGTGATAGCCAGAGGGAAGGAGGAGCAGAGGGTAGGTGGGGATGGGCAAAGGGGAGGAAAATGGGGACTGGAGGAGACTGCTTGGGGTAATGGGTGCATGGTGTCGTGTGCGGGTGATATTGAGCTGTACACTTGAAATCTGTATGGTTTTGTGAATCAATGTCACCCCAGTAAATTCAATAAAAAATATAGTTACTTTCTGAATGTTACATGAAAATAAGATTTTTGCATTGATAAATCTATTGTCCTAAACAAATAGTGACCTCAGAACTGTCTTTATGTATAGCAGAAGGAAAAAAAGTGCAGACAGCAAATCTGTAAATACTGTAACCCATTTACTTTCCTGGGGATTCTATGGATTGCTCTGGGCAATAGCAGAAAAAGCCAATAGTGCGGGATACAGAGGTTAAGATAATTGAGGTTATAAATATTGGACCATAGTAAAGACAACTGAACTGAGTGAAAAATTAGAGAAATGGCGGGGAGCCTGAATAAATCAGCTTAGCAAAGGAGAATTAAGGCTCGTGAGTTAAAAATAGGAAAAGCAGCTCAGGAAACAGATAGGAAGGAAAATCAACCATCTTCAGACCCTAGACTGTAGAGCACAGGATTCTCATGTTTGGCTAGTTATGACTGTGCAAGCATAAAATCTCAGTGCAATTCAACAGTAAGTGTTTATTCTTCACGGGTCAGCTGTTGGCGGGAGTTGACTGATCTACATAGACTCAGCTGGGTGGCTCTGCTTTGAGCTGCAGGCCTGGCTCTGGTTGGCTCCACTTGTCTTTATAGTGGGGAAAAGAAGTAAGCAGAGGAATTGATTTTCATGGCAGAGGTCCAAGACGACAATTACGCAAGCTGATTTCAAGCTCTTACTGATAGCATAGCTGCCATTGGTCAAAACTAGTCTCCTGGGCAAACCCAAAAGCCTAAAGACAGGGAAGAGAACTCCTATGGAGATAGGGAGGTAGATAAATATTTTCATAAACACTAATGGAACCTTCTGGTGCCCAGATTTTCTGAGGAAATATAACTTTTTGTATTCAACTGCAATATGATATTTTTCATTCTCAGAGAGAAAAAATGGTCCAGGTAGTGAGCAATGTAGCAGGATTCCCAGGTCACGAGTATTATTCACCTTTTCACCCATGTAAGAAGCTGAGCGTATCGGTTTTTCTGCAGAATCTATGTGTCATAGATAGATAGATAGATAGATAGATAGATAGATAGATAGATATATTTTTTTTGCTTAATCCCTTCTCCTTCTTTCATCCAGTCTACCCTCTGTTACATGTAGATAACTTATGCTGTTGACTTACTATTCTGTCTTCCAAGAAACCACATAAAAACTTGTTATTTGCTAGGAAATCCTTAGTGGAAGGCAGGAATGAAGGAGTCATCATTGTTAATTTTTTCACCTCAATATTTTTTCTCTAGTTCCTTTGAGGCCATTTAGAATATTTTCATAATGGAGAAAAGATTTGTCCACACAGGCATTTGAGGCTTTTCCTCATCTCTGTCCAAGGGGCACTACTTCAACTTTGTTTAGCCTTTTAGTAAATCCATTAACCTTTCACCCTGGACTTAGAAAATGGGTTTTGATGCTTTACTACTGTTCCCTGAGGACTCTATAACCACATCATAAGCTGTATCACTTGAGACATTAACTGTAAGGTATTTTCAAACCAAATTCAGAATTACGATAATGGAAGCAAGGTAAACAGGTGCTGGTGAAAGCCATAGAAATTTGTCAGTCTTATCTCTTGCTAATTTTGGCATAGTTGGGTTAATTCCTACTGATGGAATTGATATATACTAATAAGGGAGCTAAACCAATAACTGGATTTTTAAAAATATCCTCTTACAATAAGCTTGTTCTCTTTCTTGGGTGAGATAGCCACCCTAATCCTTTACTTAATCTATGACAAGTCTTTTGAGTACTGTTGGTATCTTTGGATGCTGTGATGAGCATGGTTTGGAATAAAAGGAATATCCCAGAAGGAAGACTCAGTTTCTAAAAGGAAGGGCCAACTGTGAAAGCCGGTCTTTGATTTTCTATGCCTCCTTTCTCTTCCTGAATCAGTCCTGAAAAGCAGGAAATACTTCATAGCCTCTCCAGGTGACTGTGAGGGAAGGAAAAAGAGTGAGACTATGTTTTCTTTACTTCTCACACAGGTATGGTTATTGCAAGGAATGGATGTCACCGGAAAGCAGTGCCTACCTTGTGCCTGACCTGCTATCTACCATGCTCTACCTGCATACTTCTCTCCACACACTGTGTGCTAGGACAGTGCCCACCTTGTGCCTGACTTTCTGCCTGCTCTCCAGCACTTGGATATTAGGCCTCTCCAAAGGGATTTGATCACTAAGACTGCCCGTGTCTTATCTGAGATCTCCAGTCCCTTTCCTCTGCTAACTGACTTTATAGAGGTTCATCCTGTAACCAGGTTAATTTCCTCCATCTATCTTGTATTTTATAAAGGGTTTCTCTTCTGTCCAATTTCCAACATTATTGAGCCACCAAAGGACCTTATCTGATTAAGACATTAAATTTCAGATGAGTAATAACTTTAAGAAAAGGAAAAATGTGGATGCAAATTCCAACATTATCCACAGTAGTTATTTTATGAAAACGGCATTTATTAGAAGGCTTAAACAAATCATTGGCTACATAAGGATTTATTATATTGTGAGATAGAAATGAGTGAGGGGATAGATAATGATGTGTGATAACATAGGGTCCGTACTATTAAATCATAATGGTCTTCCATCAAAAGGTATCATAGTACATGGTATTTCTTGTGTACTGGGTAATAACAGGAAAAAAGTTTGGTCAGAGAGCTATTATTTACATAAAACCTGAGTAACTGGTGTTCTATTTGAACTGGAGTAATAGTTTGTAATATTCTAAATAATAGTTACCTTTTTCCATATGTTTCCATGACTCTCTTGCTTTTCTAATTCTTTTAGATGCCCGTAGTTTTACATCATTTCTTATTTACAGTGCTATTTACTTCTGTTGACTGTCCATTTTGACTTGATTTGACTTACTACATAGCTTTATCTTTTTCACTCACTTCATTTCATAAATATATTGAGCATCTACTTTAAGTGATTGATTCTAAATTTTGCTTGTTTTCTAACCCATTAGTTTTTGCCTTTCTCATTATTAATCCTGTTTGCCACTTTCCTTGGGCCTGGCCTTTTACTGATGCATTCTGTTTTATATTACTTTGTTTGATGGTGAATTCTTTTACCACTTGAATGAAGATGTTCTTTCAGAGATTTCCTCTTTTTTAAAACAATAGTATCAGTTAATGTCTGAATCTAGCTCCATCCTATATGTTTAGAGATGGAAATGCCATGTTGGTCACTTGTCTTTTACTGTATATTCCCCTGTACAGCCTTTAATGAGCAGTAACATGAGACCCTAAATTCCCAAGATTGGTCACATGGGGCCCAGTCGGTCCAAACTGGTTGGACAGGAGTGGACATGTGATACAACTGGATCAATCAGGTTTTTTTCCCTTGAAGATCAGATTTGGGGGGGAAAAAAAAAAAGACTCCAGTCTGTCTGCTGAATTCCAATTGAATTATAAGAAAAAGTCAGAACTGGAGCTGCCAGTTTAACCCATGATCAACTGGAAGGAAAAGTGAGGCTACCAGTAAGCCTGTGCATAGAGGCAGGAAGAACCAGAAGATAGAGAAAGTGGTCACTTTGACTTTTGCAAGATTTCCTTTTTCTCCTACAGTGCGGCTTATCTTCTAGCCTCTGATTTCCATTTTATTTAAGTTAGCCAGAGTTAGTTTTCCTGCAACAAAATAATTTTTATCACAGAAGTTCTTTCATTTTATTTTTAAAATGCTTTTATTGTATTTTTGACATTATTTTAAACTTGGTTGTTTTAAAAAAAATTTTAAATAGTGAGTTTTGTTCATATATTAGCCTGTGGGAAAACTGGCTAGTTTTCCCACATCTCTCTGCACCACAATTTACCTGGTCACAGGTAACAGCAGCTTAAATTTTCAGTAAAGTTCTTGAATTTCTGTGCACCTTTTAATAACACTCATGGTTATTTTAAAGAAAGAAAGAAAGCTGTTACAATGGAAAGAGCATGTATTGGTTTCCTATGGTGTTGCAACAAATTAACATGACCCCAGTGGCTGAAGACAAACAATTTATTATCTTAAGTTTCTGGAGATCACAAATCTGAAATGCACTTTATGGATTAAAATCAGGGTGTTGGCAAGGTTATATTCCTTCTGAAGTCTCTGGGGACAGTTATTCTCTTGCCCCTTCCAGACTTCCAGGGCCACTCTGTCTCTTGGCTATGGCACCCCCTCCGTCTTCAATGCACATGGCTCTGAGCTTTGTTTCCATCACAAGCATATCTTTTCAGCTCCTGACCTTTCCATCTTTCTCTTCTCCTGACCCTTGTAATTACGTGGGGCCCACCCAGATAAACCAGTGTGATCTCCCCATCTCATAATATCTAACTTATTCATATCTGCAAAGTCTGTTTAACATTTAAGATAACATACCCTTCGGATTATGGATTCTTAGGTTCTTAGGATTATGATGAGGACATCTTCAGGTGGCCATCACTCACTCAGCAGAGCACAGATCATCAGATTAGAGCTATTGATTGATTCACATGTCAGTTCTATACTTGACTGATCTGAAGTGAGGCACTTAAATTCTCTGTGTTTTAGTTTCCATATCTGTAAAATAAGGGACTTATATTAATAACTTAAAAAAAATCCCCCTTCCTAGCCCAAAACTCTTTTTTCTAAGCCACCATAAGTAGCACATAAAATAACACTAAATTGCCAGCATAATTCTGGAGGGAGTAACTTTTTTCAAGAATACTTTATTAATTTTAACTACTGAGTTTCTTTTTTTAATAAATAAGAAATATTTTTTAAATATTTTATTATTTATTTATTTATTTATTTTTAGAGAGAAGGGAGGGAGTAAGGGAGGGAGAAAAACATCGATGTGAGAGAGAGAGAGAGAAACATGATTCCCTGCCTGGGAATTGAACCTGCACCCTTTTGCTTTGCAGGATAACACCGGACCAACTGAGCTACCCAGCCAGGGTAACTATAGGGTTTCTTAATTTCAGGCAAGCAAACACTTTTTTTCTTCTCATTTGACAAAAACTGTTCTGCTTCACTATATGTAATTATTTTGTACTTTCCTAATGACATTGTTCCTCATTCTTATTCAATACTTCCCTTTCCTTTTAATGCATCTTCTTACTCTTTCTCACTCATATTAACCATCTCCTAATTCTTTTGCTTAAAAAAAAAGTTTGTAAAACTAACTAATGTATACTGGGTTTTAAGGAAGCTTATTTTAAATTAATATCCCATGGTTTTTCTATTCACTTTTCCATAAATATAGAAGTAAAATCTGAGCCCACCAAGTTATAACTACCATGACCTGTTCTCTCCTCCTCTGTGTTACCAAGGAGGCATGAGTAATAAAAGGTTTTATTTTTATTTTTTAAGTAATTAAAGAAAGCATTGGATTAAAGCATGAATTGTAGTTAAAATATATAACATTAAAGAGATAACATATTAGGTTATTATTAGTCATTAAAAGATTTTCTTGCAGTGAGTCAACTAGGTGAGCCAGACTCCGGTACTAAGGGAGCGGGGAGATAAAGCAGGCACATGTCAGGGGAGCAGGCTGTAAAATATTCAGAGGAGCACAGTCTGGATGGAACATCACAGTGGGAGATTCTAGGAGAGAGCCTTAGAATCAGAAGAGGGTCTGACTATGATCTCTGGATGACTCTCCATCATGCCCTGACTTTGCTTAGAGTTGGAAATATTCTGTTCTATTTCCTCTTCATGGTTTCCCAGGGAGTCTCTGAGGAAAGGCAGACATATAAACCTCAGACTTTCTTACTTTAAACTTCGGGTGTAAACTAGGTAATCTCTAGGGATCCTTCCAGCTCTGAAATTAACTGTATTTTAAAAACAAATTATTGAGTTTCAATATAATCTAGTGATATAGGAGGCTCCTAAATTCACCTCCTTCCACAGACATACCCAGTCCACAGCTACGCAGCAAGTAAGTCCTTCTGATATCTGATAGGAATCCAGAAACCAGTTGAGTGGTTATATATAAAATTATGAGAAAAATACCTGCCTTTTGAAACCCTTGAATGTGCCTTGAGGGTATTATGCTAAGTGGAATAGGACAGATGTGTTAATTAACTTTTTGGGAGGATTCCTTTCACAGCGTAGATGTATATCAATTTACCACAGAGTACATTTTAAATACCTTCTATTTAATGTCAGTTATTCCTTAATAAAGCTGAAATAAAAAATTATTAAGCTTGTAAGAGTAGCTTGAATATTTATGTATTTACTATTTTGGCTTCTACGTGGTCTCTTAATTTAGCAGTTCCTCAGTTCTGTCAATCACAGTGGTGATTCCTTGGAATGACCAAATGTCTGAATCATTCACCCCCTTCACCCTTTCTTTAGATTAGAATCTTTTCCTTATCGATCTTTATTTTATTTATTTTTTTGCTTGTTTATTTATTTATTTAATCCTTACCCAAGGACACACTTATTGATCTTAGAGAAGGGGGAGGGAAGGAGGGAAAGAGAGGAAGAGAAACATTGATGTGAGAGAGAAACAGGGATCGGTTACCTCCCATATGCACCCTGACAGGGAACCAAACCCAAAGCCTAGTCATGTGCCCTGACCGGGAATTGAACCTGTGGAGGATGCTCCAACACTCTGAGCCACATTGGCCAGGACCTCACTAATCTTTATTGAAAATGATTTTCTTAAGCTTCTTCAAAATTTTACCATGATGAGTATGTTAACCTAGAATGTGGCATCTGGACTGTGAACGAGGAAGAAACCTAGGCTGTATTTACTTTTGTTATTCAATATGGTGTCCCCATTCAACTCGTGTGCAACAGCAGTGAGTGATGAGAATATTGGTCCTAAATAACAGAATTTTATGGCTCAATAAATGGAAGGTATAATTGAGAAAGTTAAGCTAAAAATTTTTGGGTAAAAAGCATACGTATTTCAGCTGCTTTTTCTTTAGAAATGTGTCTTTTCTTGAGGAGAAGCCTCTCTGTAGCCACAGACAGGCCCAAGTGTCTGTACCTCATTGCCCAACACCTCACACATGACCTTCTTTTTGGGGGAAAACTCAAGTGATTCTCCAGCATGAATAAACTATTCACACCACACTGTCCAGGTGCTACTTCACAACTGTAATGTCTACACAAATTTTCCAAGATATTTTCTAAAGAAAATCCTGAGAACTTGACAGAAGTTATATAGCCAATTAATTCTGAAATGTAGTAACAACCTGGCTCAATATTTTCTCTTGACTACATTTACGATTGATATTTTCGACTGAGTCTAACTTTTAAGCCATGCAAATTACTCAAGCCTTCATAATGCAAATAATAACATGCTGGGGTTAATTATTGACTTAGAAGGGAGAATGCCACCTACTGAATCATCCATAAAGCTCTTGCCACAGCTGGGGTTTCCTCAGGATGACTTCTATTCATGTGTTGACAAGACTTGACCTTGGATAGTTACTAAGATTTGTTGGGACTATGGCCAAACGTGCTTACATGCCAGTAGAACAAGCTCTATATTCATTAACCAGGTTACTCAGCCACACATATGGCAAGAAGTGTATTTTTTGAGTTTTCCACATTAATGTTGATTGAAAGCTTCCAGACAGATTGACTCCTACCGTTGTAGCCCCACACAGTGTCCTAGATCCTGTCTTAGTGGAAATCTACAGCCAAGCCAAAAGACCAAGGCCCAACATTGGGTCACCTAGAATGGACAAACATGTTCATTTATTACAGATACAATTCAGGGCCACAGCTGGAATACTACATTATACTTTCTGAATGGTTCTGGCAGCAATCCCAGCCAGAGGACTCCCGCTGAGAACCTGGTTTGTCTGGGGAAGGGTACTCGACCTAGAGTCTCTCATTTCTCCTTGGAACATGAGGTCATTAAGTAGCTGACCTTGAAGCTATTGTGAACAATGATGACATTTATATATAAGGAATGTAAGTATTGTTGACTACTAAGAAATATATTAACATAATCTACAATATCAAAGACAAAAAAAAGGATAAATTTGACAGACGCTGAAGAGATATTTGAAAGGATTCAGAATCAATTTATGAACAGAAATCATTTAGGTATTTTAAAATAGAAGGATTCTTTCTTAACATGGCACAGGATATTGTCTCAAGTTCAGAGAGGAATTTTCCAATAGACCAACTAATTATATATGTCGAGAACCAAAGAATTTGATACTTAGTATTTGCAAAACACCTACTGACAGTCATATGTGGAAAACAGAAATGTTGAATTTCTCTGTAGTATCTTTACATTTTAACACTGTTTCTGTTCTGAAGTACATATTAAATTACCATATTATAAGTTTTTCCTACTTAAAGCTTTTATTTGTTTTTATCTGGCTCTGCTCAAGCAGTAGCCCACCTCATTCATAATAGAGGTTGCTTAATGCCTAAACAATTAGCATTCCTATTGAAGTAAATAACAAAACAATGATGGTCATTACCATTTGTATTTTAATCAGTCTGCCAATGTGGTAAGGCAAGAAAAATAAATAAGAGATCAATCATGAGATTTAAGGAGGTAAGATCATTGCATGCTAAGGACATGGCTGTTTACTTTGACAATGCAAGAAAACAATAACAAAAAATTATTAGGTATAGTGAAAATGTTTGTTAAGGTGGTTGATTATAAGGTAAATATACCAAATCACTCATTTTTCTATTTACCTGTAACAGTAAGTTTGAAAACAGTTGGAAAAAATATCAGTTACAATAGCAAACAAACATGAATAATCTTAGCATAAATCTAACAAAAAAAGGGCTCATATTAGTAAAGTTATGTATTTTTTTCCTTAAAGACATAAGAAGATTGAATACATGAAAGCATATGCCATAATTCTGAATAAGAGGACTCAAAATTTTATGGATTGTTAATTACAACAAATTATTGGTATACATTTTAAACTAATTCAATTACAATATGGCTAGTTCTTATATATCTGGAAGAATTAAGTCTGAATGGATTAACTATTTAAAATAATAAGGCAATTAAAATTTGGGGAGGTCTTTCAAATAAGTTAGGAAATCTAGAAAAGTCATAAAGAAAGAATAAAATATTTTGACTACAAAAATTTTAAAAATATTTTATGGCAAATTATGTCTTAAAAATAAAAATAAAAGTTATGGAGAAAGAATATTTAAAATGTACATTATTGATAAAGGGTTCATATTTATAATATCAAAGAGCATTTATAAGAAAAAATAACCAAGTTATATAAATAGGCAAAATAAGTTATAAATGAATGGTTCATAGAAAAAGAAATACAAGTGACTTGAACAATGTACATGTTTAAAGATGTTCAATTCTAGTTGCAACCAGTGTGACTCCATTGGTTAGGCATTGTCCTGCAAAGCAAAAGGTTGCCAGTTTGATACCTGGTTAGGGCACGTACCTGTGTTGCAGGTTTGACCTCAGTAGGGGCACGTACGGAAGGCAGCCAATTGATGTTTCTCTCTCTCTCTTTCCCCCTCCCTTCACCATCTCTAAATTCAAAAATAAAAATAAAAAATACATTTTAAAAAATGATCAATTATAGCCATAAAGTATTAATTGTTATTCATGCCTGGAAGGATTTAGGCAAAATAGTATTACCACAGACTTCTGGTGGAAATGTGAATTGTAACACCCTTTTTTGGAGGAATCAGTCTGGTAATAGCTATTTCCAGGTATTACCTTAAACCTAGAAATTCTATTTCTATGAACATATATAGAATGTATGCTCAAATAAGTATTTTTCTGTAGGACTGTTTGTAGAAGAAAAAGATCAGCAAGGCCAGTGATCGCTCATCAATGGGGATAATTGAATGTAGTGTGGAACAGTCAAGTAGGGATTTTATGCAACATGAGAAAGAATAAGGTGAATCTATACCCGTTGAGCTAAATTTTTATTATTCAGTGAGGCAATTAAGATGCAGAGAAATGCCTACAGAATGGCTCCACTTATATAGAACATATATTGATTTTTTTAAAACCTATGTATTAGAGTGTGGGTATATATGTATTTACAATGATTGTGTGAACATTGATAAAGAGGAGAAGGATATTTACAGCTGCCAGTGGATCATATTCAAGGTGTAAGAAGAGGAAGAAAAGGAAGATGAGAAGTAAGAGTCCATAGTATACTGGAAAAATAGATATGATTTAGGGAATATAAAATTTAATCTACATTATTGGTTCACACTCTAAAAATTAAATGGATACATGAACTGGAAGATAATGTGAATGGATTAAAACATTAATTTGCCTAGGCCTATTATTTCAAATTACAGACATTTTGAATAAAAAAAAAAGAATTCAGCTAAAAATGCCAGGAAGATGGAAATGATAATAAGGAAGGAAAAATTCTTACAGCTTGTTAATTAAAGCATGCTTGTGCTCCACCATCCTGATATCACCTATAAGTGGAACCTGATAAAACAAACAAGCAAGCAAAATATAACCAGGGACATGGAAATAAAGAACAAACTGACAGAGGGGAGGGGATGACGGGGGAAAGAAAGGGAAGGATCGTAAAGGAACAGGTATAAAGGACCCATCGACAAAGCCAAAGAGGGAAGGATTGAGTGTGGGAGGTGGGGGTGGGTGGGGCAGGGGAAACTGGGGGTGGGAAAATTGGAGAACTGTACTTGAACAATAAAAAAAAAAGAAAAAAATCGTTTTTCATGTATGGTAAAAGAAAATACTTGTGTTGGTAGCTCCTTTAGATTTAAGTTATCTCAGCTGGCAGGGAAATAAAGCTAAGGCAGAGCAAAGACAAAAAGGAAATGACCTCTGAAATCCTCCTGAGGATCTAAAACATTGCTTGTTGCTAGTCAGGATAGACAAGGGCTTTGGCCCACTGAGAACCAGGGATACGAGTGTCCTCCATGCTCAGCTGCATCTCTGCCTCTTTCCATTTCAGGAGAATAAACTGAGGTCTCATTCTCAGAGGGGTGGGTCATTCATGTTTAGAGTGTGGTTGGGAGCCAAAGTGAGAACAATTCCTGAGGTACAAGTAGACAGGGATCCACTGAGGAGGCCCAGGGACAGCAGCTCTGCCTCCAACCCTTTTGGAGAAGTGTTGTACTTCATTCTTGATCCCATTCATATGCTAACATGAAGTTTTTGTGCCTAGCGGAAGTCCACCATGACACTGCCTCCCCTGGAAGATCCCTCCCCACCCCCGCATTCTTCACTGGCATCCCCTCAGAGTGTCCATTCATTCCACCATAGAAATAGGGCTGTGTACACTGCCATGTCTGACAAATGTTCCCAAATCAGCTAAGTCTTGAGCTTCAGAGAGGGGTTGCTGGTCACTGACAGCCATGTCACTCTACTGCAAGGTGTTCAGCATTTAGGGAGAGGGAAGAGGGAGGTGATGGGTGCCTTTCTTCTGCCTAAATTTGAGCCCAACCCAAGATAAATAGGTGATTCGAAAGATAGACTGATAATGTCTTCAAATTGCTCGTCTGATTTATTTCAGCAAAGTATTCTCAAACGAAAGCACTGTCTCTCAAATTTATCTTCTTTCTGAAATGTACTAAATGCTTGTGTGTATTTCATGCTTTATGATACACAGCTATTTCTTACAGCCAAATTTTATGCATTCCAAGCTTTATGTCCTTCATAAATATTTTAATTCAAATAAAGTAGATTTTGAAGTGTTATGTTTTTCCCCAAGACCAAAAATATAACTATTAATCATATCTGACTTTCTTAGTGTTCTCAAACTATCATAAACAAAATTAATATTATAAATCTTGAATCATGTTAATTTTAAAAATTGCCCTAGACTATATTTGAGGAACTTTTTAAATTACCTGAAAATATTTGGAAACATAGTTAATTTTATCTGAAAATTGCATCTACAATTGTGTATTTCTATTCTATCTGATATTTTTTCCACATCCTAACTGCCTCATTTATCATCTGTTCCTTGTCACAACTGATCACTTCAAATATCATTCTTTTGTTTCACCAATTAGAAATAATTCTTCTGATTCTGAAAAGCCAACTATCCCCTCTAGGAAAAGGTATAAGTAAGAGGATCACAGAATGAAAAAAATGTGGATTCTTTTTCATTTTTTTCCACTTTGGCTGGGAGATATGTACACTTAATTGGGTTCATAAATTTTGTTTCCCTCAGAAAGACCAAACCTAGAAGGGAACATTAATAAAGTAACTCTCTGTGAAATACTCCAATTTTTGCAAGATAATCCTAAATTTATTCTCGCAAGTAGAAAAGTGTGTGTGTTTGTATGTGTGTGATGAAACAATTGAAAAGACTCTAGTAAAACAATCGAAGTACTGCTGATCAAGTCCTGCTCTTGTTCATTCAATCACTGATTTTAGAAACTGAATACAGGGTTTCCTTCTATTATTTCTGGACATTCGGAATTTGTTTTCAGAAGGAAATATCGAGAGGCTGTGCTGAATGCTAGAGTTACAATTATCTTCTGAGTTCCATTCCATCATTTTTAACCAAAAAACTATATTAGATAATTAATATGGTTTAGGAAAATTATAACAAATAAATTGAACTTACATGAATTCTAATATGGCAGTTCATTGGGACATATACTTACTGATCAAACATCTTCAAAACTCTGTGTATTGTTGGATACAAACTATAAAATACTTCAGTGTATGTCACATCATTGCATCATTTGGCACCTTAAGGGGACTAGTCAGCATCATAATTAGGTGTCTTGTGTCTGCCCCAAAGAGCTACTTTAGTTTAGAAACAATCTTCTCAAACCTCCCTGCCTCTCAACTTACTCACTCTTGGTTCCATAAGCTTATTTTTTTCTTTAGAGGACAACAATCCTTTTTCTATGTCTCTGACTTTTCCTCAGATTAAGGTCTTCGTGAAAGTGGAGGGCACCTCACAGACTCAACATATTCACCTTCTCTTCTTCTTTGAGTCACTCATGATCTTATAAGTATTAATTGGGTACCCACTCTTGGGTACCACTGTATAGGGAATTCAAGATAGTTTTAATGATTCAAACATAATTTTTTCATGAATTTTTCTGAAGAAGAGTTAAAGACTAATAAATTATATAAAAGTCAAGTCTGTGAATATTATACAGGCAAGAAAGTGGTAAGGACATTAGAAAGTGACAGGTGAAATCTTAAGAGTGAGAGGAGGAGCAACTCAGCAGAAGGATTGGGGACAGTTCCCTGGAGGTGACCATCAACTGCCTCCTACAGTAAAACAAACTGCATGTCCACAAATTCACACAGAAGTCACAATAGTGCATTCCTTTTAGTTGCTACCCTAATGCTCTCCTCCCCATAACAAAGCTGATGCTTTCAAACCATGAACCCACTGCAGCCAGTGCAGACAGGTTTGCCCTTACCTCTGTATGAATGGCTCCACCCAAATGCTACCTGGTGCCTTAATTGTTACTATCACTAGAGCATTTTTAACTCTTGATTTCATTGGATCTCTGCCTCTCTCTCCCTGGAGACATTGTTGGTCATTTCTTTCTCCCTTGACCTCCTGAATAGTACCCTCTCTCGAGTCTATTACCTTCTGAGCACTGTTCCCCAGGCTTCTTTGTTAGCTTTTCTTCCCCTAACAACTTTTTTAAAAGTTGATACATTTCAAGGTTCTGTGATTCTCCTAGTTACTCCTGCGGGCCTCCCCGAGTGAGCTCATCAGTCCAATGGTGTCAGTTAACATTTCCAACACCAACTCACTTATCTGTTTTGAGCTTAAGTGCTACAGGGTGTTTCTACTTCAGTCAACTTAAAGCACTGTTGTAGGTCGGGGTCCCTGAAAAAGTGCACGAAGAATTTGCACTTACTGTGTTTGTCAGGAGTACTCTTGGGAAAAACATCTTTAGAAGAGGAAAGAAGAAGCATTTTGGACGGAAGGAAAAGTTAAGCTGTGAAGAGTTCAGAAAGCCTCAGGTAATTTCACGAAGCACTCTGAATCAGAGTAGTCCTTCAGTATTGCCCATAGTTGGGATGAAGGGGCTGCACTGACAAGCCTTCGGTGGAGGCTGCCCCTAGAAAGGGAGCTGGACTTGGGTGAGAACCCTGAAGGGGAATATGGGCAGCCCAGCATAGTGTTTAAGACAGGGACCTAGTGTATCTTTAAAACTATATCCAATTTTTCCCTAAATGTGTTACTTCTCTTGCATTTCTACATTTGTTGGATTGCTGTCCTATCCAGGAACCCATTTCAGATCATAGGGGGTCAATGAGTTTCTTCCCTTAGTCCTCACTTGAGGCTGATCTGAAACCCAAAGCTCCCCATCTTCCATTCTGACTTCTCACTCATCTTTTCTTCCTGTCCCACCTTGTTGGTAGGGGCCTAATGCAGACATACCCTCTCTCAGTTAAACATCTGCAAAGGTCTCTCTCTCTCTCTCTTTTTTTTTATCCTCACCAGAGGACTTTTTTTTTTTCACTGTTTTTTGAGAGAGAGGAAGGAAGAGAGAGAAACATTGATCGGTTGCCTCCAATCAACATGACCAGACCAGGGGACTGAACGTGCAGCTTAGGCATGTGCTCTGACCAGAATCGAACCCACAATCTTTCGGTTATGGGATGGTGTTCCAACAAACTGAATCGCACCCAACCAGGGCTGCATTGGTCTCTTAATTGCTTCTGCAGGCTCATGCCTTGCCTCCCTCGTGTCTATCCTCCACGTCACCTCCAAAGCAGTATTTCTACAACGTAAAACTAACCACATCAGTCTTCTGTGCAGTCACTGGCTCCCCACTATGGCCTGTATGATGATTAAATTTCTTATCATGTTGCCCTGGCTGATGTGGCTCTGTTGGTTGGAGTGTTGATCGGTAGCCTAAAGATTGCAGGTTCGATCCCTAGTCAGGGCACATACCTGGGTTGTGAGTTCGATCCCTGGTCTGGGTGCATTTGGAAGGCAGCTGATCAATGTTCCTTTTTTCACATTGATGTTTATCTCTCCCTTCCTCTCGCTCTAATGAAATAATGTTCTTGTGTGAGGTTAAAAAATATTTCTTATCAAGGCATGAAATTTCTTCTGCCTCCTCTGAAGACTTCAGTTCAGCCACTGAGAAATGCCTGCCATGCCTCCAAGTATGTTGGCTATTTCCTATCCCCTTTGGGATAGGTTCCTTTGGTGGTGATGCCCCTGTGCCTGGAAGATCCCTTCATCCCACCCCCTTGCCACTGGAGATGCCTATTCATCTTTCACGTCTTTCCTGTGTGTCCATCTCTCTTGAATCGTCCCATTCTTTCTTTATGACCTCACATGCCCCCAAATCCTGCTCTTTATATGTGTAATTCTTTCTTTTTAAATTTATTTTTTAATTCCATTTTCCATTACCATTTATCCCCCCACACCCTCTTCCGTACCCCCTCCCCGCAATCACCACACTGCTGTCTGTATCCATGAGTTATATCTGTAATTCTCAATTGCACTTTTTGTGTGCAGGACTACCTATCCTGCTATTGGTATTCCCCTGGAAGACAGAAATTATGTCTGATTTATTTCTGAGGAGCCTGGAATAAAGCCCATTAATTAATGATCAAGGGAACATTTGTAAATAGAGGGAGGGTCAGGGGCTAACCATTTGAATCTGAAAAACAAGAAACAAGAAAGGCAAGCTGGGTTTTACGACTTTTTTCACTGATACTCAACAGCCTCATGGTAGAAAGGGAAGAGATAATGTGAAGGATTCTGGGTGAAGGATGACAAAGTTGGGTCTAGTGGAAAGGCACAGTACAGAAGGATTAAGGCTTCTACTGAGGACGTCACTAAAATGGTGGCCCATAGGAAAGAGTCTGTGTGGGACAGAAATGAGCCTGCAGTCTGCTGGGTGGGCTGTGCCAACTGGGTGGTCCAGGAACCGGAGGGCAAAACAGTAGAAACAGCAACAGTGATGCAGTGGGAAGGGAAGGGAGAAAGCAAAATTACGGAGCTCAGAATTTTGGGGATGAAGCAGTTTTGGCTGATGAGAAGATACAAGTCCCAATCTTAAATTTAGGTTGCTTAAGAGGAGGACAATAAGGAGGAAGTTAAAAATCTTTGAGTTCCGGGTGCTAAGTGGGTTATATTACAATGACCATGTACCCTGGTTTCCTTGGGCCCATCTTGGGTTATACCTGCTGTTCCAGGATAATTATTAAAAGCATTTCTCTCACTAACAAAATTGTCCTGGTTTGCAGATCAATTATATAATCCCTTGAGTTCTTATTAACTTGCAAAAACAGCATGATAATACCTAGTGTGGCCGAGATAGCTTTCTGGACTTTCAGGGGAAAATTGGGCTTTCAAAATTAGAATTAAAACATAGTAGGGTTAAAAAATAGTTATTGCAATTTACCATGAGATAATAATAATAATAAAGGCACTTTTACTTATAACATATATCACAAATGGAATTTTTAAATTTTATATTTAGACACAAAAATCTTAGGTTTTCTATTGTATGGCTTCTATCTTTTTATATTTTTAGAATAGAGTGCATTAAAACAAACAAAGCTTAACACATGGTTAAATAATTTATACTTAAAGAGGAGTCTACCAACTTAGAGATATTTAAAATATAACTGCTGCTTCGAATAAAGTAAAAAACACAAGAAGATAACCAGAGATTGGCTCAGCTTCTTACCAGCTAACATGAAAATAACTCATCTAATTGCCCTCGCTAAGCCCATTTCCTCACTGGCGAAAAGGGATAATAGTCATCTCGTCTCTCAAAGGGGTTGTGGTAAGAACCAAAGTAAATATTGGAACACTCTTTTAAAACCTATACAAATATATGTACACCAAATGTCCTTTCTGAAAACAAAGCAAAAACAAAAACAAGAACATAAAAAAGAAAAAAAACTCCAGGTGAGTTATTGACATATTTTTAATCATCTTGAATATTTGTATATAAATATTGAGTTACCAAATAAATATGTCACAGTTAACATATAAATGGATGAATTGTTTATGATTTACAAGCTCATTTTATAAAATAGAATGTAAGATGAATACTAGAAAACCAAAGTTATCTTGTTAGAAATCTGTCTTCTCATTTTACATGAAAAAACAGAGTAATTAGAAACCAGAGGCCTATGATAAAATGGGGTAATTTCTGGAGGCAGAAATATCCAGTTCATTCTTTTATAAGGGGTTTACCTATTAAGAGCCCCCAACCTTGCCGTCAATAGATCAACCGTTTTGTAGATTAACTCACTCCACCTGTGTCAGAGGTTAGGGACTCTCTGGTGAGAACATCTGCGGTCATCTGTCTTTCCACATCAAAGATTCAGGAAGATTCTTTAGTAAATTAGTAATCAAATTAGAGTCTGGTATAAAGAAAATGCAAACCATGATCCTAGTCTCCCTATAACAAAGGTAGAGAATAGTAAAAATTAATTGGAAAATCTGACTGGTGGTAAAACATGTAAGACTATTGGCTTTGTTTTTAGATTATGCTTAGGGCCCTTTATTCTAAGCTTGTAAGTACGTCAAAAATAATATATAAAATACCACATGTAAACTTATATGGGAAAATTATTTCTCAGGCAAAATATAGATTTTTTTCAGAGAGTAAACTCAACTTTAATTATTAAACAGAGGCAAGTTTATTCTTACACACAGTTTGCAGTAAGTTCCTAGAGTAATAGGAAAAGAACATAGGCACTTCGGAAAATGGATATACTTTTGTAAGTAAATGGATATACTGTAAATTTCAACTATGGTCTAGCATCTGCACTAGGTATATGATGTGGATTATGGCATTTAATTCCATAGCAATAAATAAGGTAGAGATAATCCCCACCCTTACTCTTCATAAAGGGGAGATAAATTACAGCAAGGTTAAGTAAGAAGCCAGGGTAGGCATGTTCTAAAAATTCTCCCACCCACCTGAGCTTCCAGAACCAGTTATTTAATCAGACACTAATCTAGGGAGGACAGTGAAGGGATTTTGCAGTTGTAATTAAAGTCCCAAGTCAGTTGACCTTAAGACATGGAGATTATCCAGATGGGCCTGATCTAATCACACGAGTCTTTAAAAGGCAGTTTCAGAAATCTAGAGGGAATTAAAGTGTAAGAAGGACTCAGATTTGCTTTTGCAGCTTTGAAGATGGAGGGACCATGTGAGTATGGGCAGCCCCTACGAAGAGATAGTAGATCTGGCTGAGAGCCAACAAGTAAACAGAGACCTCAATCAAACAACCACAGAAAATGAATCCTCCCTAGCCTCATCAGAGGAGAGCCCAGCCTGGGTGACACCTCAATTTTGACCTTGTGAGACACTAAGCAGACGACCCAGACTTCTGAGCTACAGATCTGTGAGGTAAAAAATGGCTGTCTATTAAGTTGCTAAGGTTTTGGTATTTGTTACAGTGGAAATGTAAATCTTATACAGAAACTGTGTCATAACAAGAATAAACAGTAGATCTTAGACTTGATCCATTCAAAATAAAATATTGTGAAGAAAGTACAGGTAAGCAAGACCAGCAGGTTGATTTGAAGAAATTTTATTCATTTAATCATTCATTCAACTACCAAAAAATTTTGATTACCTTTTTTGGTAGGTTTCTCTCTTTTGGGTCTACAGAGATTAAAAAAAAAAAATCCACTCCCTTATCTCAAAGAGCTCACAATTTAATGATTGGGGTAGACAAGCAAATGGATCAATGAAGTGCTGTGTGTCTCTTAAGTGCTATAAAAAGATAGTCTAAAGGTCATGGTAAAACAGGTGCTTATTATCTGATATTTTACCATGTTGCTTGTGGTAGGCAAGATAATGACCCCCAAAGGTGTCCTTGCTGGGAATATAAGTATGGCAAAGAAAAATTAAGAATGCAGATGGAATTAAGGTCATTAATCAGCTGACCTTAAAATAGTGGAGTAATATGAATTATCCAGGTGAGTCCAATGTAGTCACAAGGATCCTTGCAAGTGGAAGAGAGTGGTGGAAGATGTCAGAGTGATTCGATGTGAAAAAGACTACTAGACAGGTCATTGGTAGCTTTGAAGATGGAGGAAGAGACTGTAAACTAAGGCATGTGGAGGCTCTAGAAGCTTGAAATGACCACAAATTGTAGCTTTCTTGGAGCCTAGAGAAAGGCATTCAGCCCTGCTGACACCTTGATTTTAGCCCATTATTTTATAATTCTGGCCTCCAAAAATTTACATTGCTATAAGACAACCAATTAATGGGAATACATTATAACTATAAGAAAAAGCTAAGGTATTGCCTACATTTTCCTGAGGTAAATTAAAATAGGAATGGAGATGATTTGAAACATTGCTAGCCTATAATAAATGGATTAATTTATATAACCAAAAAGTTAATTAAATAAATACGTGTCTGTTGTTTAAGCAAAAAAAAAAAAAAAGAGAGAGAGAGAGAGAAAGACCTAAAATAAAATAGGAATAGATAAGGAGAATGCATTACGGTTGCTTTGTTTTAGCTAATATTTAAGACAGTCTTTAAACACTGAGAGCACATGGAAAAAGAGAATGAGTGCAGAAAGCATAAATCATAAGAGAAAATTTAGCCAGTTGAATTTCATCAAATTAAAAATTTTTATTCTTGTAAAGAAACTAGTAAGAAAAATTTTATAAAGCCTCAGACTGAAAGCAAATATGTACAAACATACATCTGATAAAGGACTTGTACCTAAAATATGTAGAACTCTTACAAATCAATAAGATGACAATGCAATTAAAATGTACAAAATTTTCAAGAGGTATTTCAGCAAAGAAAGTATAGAAATAACCAATAAGCACATGAAAATGTACTTAACATCACTGGCACTGGAGAAATGCAAATGAAAGCCACAGTGAGATGCTATTGTGTACCTAGAATGGCTAAAATGAAAAAAAAAAAGATAATGATAAGTGAGAGTGAGGATGTTGAGCAACTGTGATTCTCATTTATTGCTGGTGCATAAATACAAAATAGCATAACCACTTTGGACAATGGTTTCTCAGTTTCTTGTGAATTAAACATATACTTACCACTTGACCAAGCAATTCTACTCCTAGGTTTTAACCAAGAAAAACAAATTCGTATGTCTAAATGAAGTTCTGGATGTTAATGTTTATAGCAATTTCATAATTGCCTGAACTGGAGACAGCCCATCAACTGGTGCCTGGATAGACAAAGGGTGGGGCATCTTTACGGAATGCTGCTCCATAAGCAAAAGGAATGAACTGATACATGCCACAATACCGGTGAATCTCAAGAACATTGTGCTGAGCGAAAGAAGCTCGACTCGGATGACTACATATCATATGTTTCCATAGGACATTCCAAAAGAGGGGGAACGGTAACGATGCAAAGCAGAAAGGTGGTTGCCAGGGCCTGGGGTGGTGGGGGGTTGATCACACAGGGACATCAGGGGACTTTGAGGGATGAGAAAAATATTACCTATCTTGTCAGTGGTGGTGGTAACATCACTCTATATACATTTATAAAAATTCTTTGATCTGTGTAGTTAAAACAATTTATTGTATATAAAGTGTACCTCAGCAAAACTGATTCAACTCCTTCCTCCTCCAAAAGAAAAAAAGTATAAAGCACATGGTTTAAACAAGGGACTAGCCAGACTCCCAAATGTAATCTTTCTTAAGAAAATATGGCTTCTTAAATATACAAGGGCAGAAAATCCACATAGCTGCAAAGCTTTACAGTTACCGCTCATGTGTTAAAATTCAACCGTGGTGTACATTTCCTTGTCTGGTCTACTTAATCAATGCAAAACTTTAAAAAAGGATATTTTAATTAAATATAAGAATTCAGAGATTAAGATAACTTGAACGAAAAACAGGAAACATTCTCATCATCTTTGTTTTAAAAATGCACTTGGATAAACAGTTTGATGCACAATAAATAGAATATACAGAATTACACAAGAGTTTGCTGAAATGGGTGTAATTTATCTCACTCAACATTCAGGAGTAGACTTTTAAAGGGGACTTTTGCTAAAAAGAGAAACATTTCCATGCTTGTAAAGTGTGTGGAGCTCCTCAGAGGCAGTAAGTACAGGGAATTATTATTTCATGAGCTTTCGGCTGACTTCAATAGCCATTAGCACTGGGCCATTTATAATTTCTGGGATTGCCTCCACAGAGTGAGTGTTCTGTGCATGCATTTGTAATTCGTTAAAAGCACACACTCATTTATTTTGGCAAATGCCATTTCAGAGATATGGTCATTGAACTGGTGAGAAGGCAATGATTTGCCCAAATCACTTGCGCTGTGTAAGGCACTGAAGGGGTCAGAACCCATGGGGCTCTTGGGGTAGTGCCTTGTGTCTCCCTCCAGGTGCTCAGCAACTCTGCCTGGGTTATTTACATGAAAGAGACTTTTAAGAATATTATCTGGTGGACAGTTTTTTAGAGGAATACTTTGGCAAGGAATTATGATCTTTGCTTCTTGTCCCACAAAGGAGACTGAATATTATGCTAACAGGAAAATCATTAGGCAAGATAAACATAATTTTACATTATTCAAGTTTTATAATCAAAGGTGAGAGGGAAGCCAATCCAGTTCTTTGTTACTAGCCTTCAATTGCTGGGTATTTCATTTGGGTATGCAGTGTGCTTCTTGCTGTTTTATTAAGCATTTCTGCCTCTTTCCTTGGGGACTTGTGGTCGTCGTCAATGGCTATAAACTGTAAAGATGTGACGGGATGTTTCATCTCATTATATGTCAGGATTCCTTCATCTTCTTTCTTAAACCCAATTTGTGCTCCACAAATATGACCTTTAAGATCTTTGTTGCTTTGCAAATACATTGCATGTCCTAAGGGCACAGAATTTAGTGGGTCACATGCTTCATCGGGCTTATTAGGACTTTGTTTTCAACATGCATTTCCTCTGTTCTACTGTGGGAAAGTTCTCTTTTTCATAAGACATTCTTAGATAAGTACTTGACCCTTTCCACTGGCACTTTCCACAGAAGAAATGTCCTTGATATATTGTGGGAACACTTAAGGTCGTTTGGGATTTCATCAGTCATGAGAATATTTGTCTCCCGTTTTTTTAGAGAGTGGGGAGGGAAGGGAAAAAGAGGGGAAGAGAAACATCTATGTGCCAGAGAAACATCAATTGGTTGCCTCTCGCACACACCCAACTCGGGACCTGGCCCACAACCCAGGCAATGCCCTGACCGGGAATCGAACCAGCAACCTTTCACTTTGCACGCTGGAGCTCAGTCCACTGAGTTGCAGCAGCCAGAGTCGTCTCCCATTTTTTTAAAAAATAGAATCTACTCCTACTAATTGTAGTACTGCCTTAAGCTTGTGCTAGAGACCTAAAGGAGCTCTCAAGGATAATGGTTAGGATTGTACTCTTTGCCAATTAAAGTATGTCTATAATTTTTGAATACTGCTATCCAAGAAATATCACAGAAAACATTTAAAATGTATTTTTATAATTCTTGACATTAATAAATTGGTTTGCACAAATGCATAGGTACCTGCTAGAGCTTCAATTAATTCCTCTTGGAACCTGTATTTACTATACATGCCATAGGATTTTCCAATCAAATAAATAAATATGCATGCTGTAATAATTTATAATTTTGCTTTTATAACTTCAAAAACTGTGAATTTTTAACAACAAGATAAAATTTCATTTTGATGGCTGCAATTATTGAATAGTAAAAGATTTAAAAATATTTAGCGAAAGTAGATTTTAAAGAAAATCAGGATTACTGGCTCTGCCCCTCCCCCAACAATCACAACCTTTTATCCTTTGCAAATCAAGTTCTTTCCACCCAGGAAAGCAAGTAGATTAATTCTAGAGGAATCATTTGTGTCCTAATTAATAGGCCTATTTAATTAAGTCAGGTTACATGACTAGTGACGTGTTCCTCAGTGATGCTGATAAAGAGATATCAAAATAAGGCAACTGAGTTTTGCCACGGTGATCATGTGAAAAAATTAATAGATGAAATGGTGGCGAAGAAGACAGGACCCTGTAGAATGGTGATGCTCAAATTAAATGTGCATGCAAATCAGCTGGTGAACTTGTTGAAACAGGGATTCTGATTTAGTTGCTCTTGGGTGGGGTCTGGGGTTTATCATTTCTAACCAGCTTTCAGGAGACGGTGATGCTGCTGATGTGAGGGGCCATGTTTTGAATACAAGTTTACAGCATCACTAAATCACCATTTGGGCTTTGTGTCGGTGCTGTTGGTTGGCACATGGTTTCCTGGTCCCTCTCAAGGCCAAGCTGCCTTCTTTTGTTGAACCCAAGGAAACTGAAGCAATGCCCTGGGATACAAAACATACCTTTTGGGTTAAAATATATCAGTTTGCCTTCTCTTTCTTTTATTCCACTGCTGGAACTATCCTGGACTGCAGCTGATTTACCCTGAAATGTATTGTGGGTTGGAGGACGGCGGCAGCAGAGTGTGTGGGCCTAAATGTGCTGTGGACACAGTCAGAAAGGGTGATTTATGTTGGGGCGAGGGGGTGTGGAGTGAGTGCTGTGCCAGACTGTTCCTGGTTGTAGTGTCCTTGTGTGTGCCCATGTGTGGACTTCCACCCTTAAATGACTGGAATCATTCATAGCGGGCTTCTTTCTTCCATTTTTTTCTCTAGAACATGGGCTGAAGATTTTGTTTCCAGTCTTATTGAATATAAACACTTTCTTTTTTAATACAAATGAAATTAAAGAATTTTATTATCCTTTTGAAAATTCATAAACAAAACCTTTAAATTGAATTTGTTCTTAATTAATCTTAAGATTATCTACATAAACCCTGACTGGTGTGGCTCAGTGGATTGAGTGCTGGCCTGCAAACCAAAGAGTCGCTGGTTCGATTCCCAGTCAGGGCACATGCCTGGCTTGAGGGCCAGGCCCCCAGTAGGGGGCGCACGGGATACAACCACACATCGGAGTTTCTCTCCCTCTGTTTCCACCTCCCTTCCCCTCTCTCTAAAAATAAATAAATAAAATCTTTAAAAAAAAAGTTAAATTGTTAACAACAACAAAAAAGACTATCTGTGTAAATTAGAGGAAAAAATCCAACAAAATGAAACCAGCAGACCTATGAAAGACATTACTGGTTCAACCTATAAACTATATTTTTCTGGGCAGCGATGGTTTTGGAGACTTAACTAAGACAATCTGGTTGATGAACCTGGAACTTCATTTCACTACATTTAGGTCTCCTCTGTTTTGTTCTCTAGATGAGTGGTTTCCTATGAAGAGCAGTGAGACTGGAGATGGTGAACTTACACAAAATCCAGACCTGTGGGGCCCCAGAAAATTAATATTTGAAACTAGGGTATAAGGAATGTTTAACATTTCCTTAAAGTAATTAATGATGAGGAACTGACAAAAGAATTCAAAGATTCCAAGTCAAACATTCTTATGAGTGTTTCAAGATATTTTTCTATTTTTTTTATTATCTTCACCTGTGGTATATTTCCTTATAAATAAAAATAATAGTATATGCAAAGGTAGTCACCAAGATTCCACCAACATCAGAGATTCCCATGTTTCAGTCTGTGATGGGTTGTCTACAACTCGTTTCCTTTCCTTCTAGACACATGACTCTGTCTCACCCCCACTGGTAACTTGGCCAGTGGCTGAAAAATGTGTTCCCTTCCTACGACTGTCATAAAAAACTCCCTGCAAGTCTACTTGAGCTCTTTCCTTTCTTGTGACTGACTAGAAAGGACAAGAGACTGAGAGAGGGAGAAGCCACTGATGGAAAGAATGTTGGTCTGTGAATGACCATGTAGAATGTGATCTGAAAAGGAAACTCAACATTGGGCTATAAAGCTAGAGAAAAAAACAAAACCTCTGTTGTTGAGAGGCATTATACCTTTTGGATTTGTTTGTAATGCAATAAGGCCACCCTAAACGACATGGGTGGGAAATAGGAAATTAAGTCCAGTTTTGATGTCCATTCCATCCACTGAGAACAGGGACTGAGTTTTCTTCTTTGAATATTTGGCAGTTGGCCTTGTACTATTAGCTGCTCCAGAAAGATTTGCTGGAAAGAATTGAATTGCGTGCTGCTCTCCAGATCCTGCTCCTTTTCATGGAAGAGTGATGCTGAGGAGGGTAGTCCAAGAGCTCATATCCCGCTCAAACCGGTATCCAGAAATCACCGGAGCCATTCCATTTGTAAAACTCTTTGCCTGTAAGTGTTGCAAAAGAAGTGTGTAAATTAGGTGTCCCAGTGAATTCACCTGTCAATATTTCTTTTTTGAATGATCTTGTGTTGTAATCTAAAACACACTTTTATTTAGCAGTAAAAAAAAGGCTAATACCACTTATTAGGGAATAATGTCTGTTTACTGTCTAGGAGTCAGGAGAAAAGGATTCCTTATATATTGTAAAACACACATTGGGTTCATTTTTATCTGCAAGGAATTTTTACTTTCTGGGAGCCAAGAGAGAATTATCTTCTATAACTATTTATAAAATTTTGCTGTTTGTACTAAAAAAATCATAGTAACCTGTGATGTCTTCTGTTTCTTGGGAGACCACTCTCTACGCTGGGTGGGCTACCTGCAACAGGCCTTTTTCTTTGAAAGCATTTTTTTATACATCAAATAGTTTTCAAAAAAATATTTAAGTTCCTAATTAATTGTATAGACACTTAAGAAGACAGTACACAGATGCTCAAATAGAAATGATTCCTGCTTTTGTCAACCTGTTCTTTAGACAGACAGAGGCTACTAATGTGGACTTGAGAACAGAGTAAAGCCACACAGTGTCAGACATAGATTAGATATGGTAACACTTAAAAGGAAAGAAAAAGGCACTCAAAGAATATTCCAAAGAGAGGAGACATCCTTCTTTAGCCCTGCTATTTTCTTTAAGGGCTCTTAAGCCAGATGCTTTTTTGGCTCTGGATGCCTGTGTCATTACCACCGCCTGTGTGCATAAGATGTGGACATCAGGGTGGCCTTTACCGAACAAAGTATGTGGCAACTTGATTCTTCCAGTTAATCAGGCCTAAAACTGTAGGGTCCCTTCATGTCCTTTTGTTCTCTCACACCCCAAACCCAATCTCCTGAAATCTAGAAGTTTTTACCTTTAAAGCCTATCTGTCGCCTATGACTCTTCCCACCTGTCTGCTGCAGGCCTGGGCCAAGCCACCATCAGCTCTGGTTTGCCTCCTGCAAAAGTTTCCCTCCTGGTCTCTCTGCTCTAGCACGTATTCCTCTTTCCAGTATAACCCTTTAAACTTATGTCACTCCTCAGTTAAAATCTGCAATGGCTTCCAAATTGACGACATTCTACAGTGACCTGTTTTGGTACAGATTGTGAGTCCTGGCCCTCTGACCTCATCTTCTGACACTTTCCTCATTGCTCACTTCATTCCAGCCACACTGGCTGTCCTACTGCTCTTCAAAGACACTGAGCACAATGCCTCCAGGGCTTTGTACCTGCTGCCTTAAATGCTCTTCCCCATGTGTTTTCCATAAGCAATGATAACTGCTGTAATGAATAGATCCAAAGTTTTATGAAACCACAAACACGGTGGCCAGTTTCTTCTTCATCTGAAACACTGGGCAAGTGAGCAGCTCAGTGGAGAGTGGTTCTTCTATGCTGGCAATTCTGGAACCCAGGATAAGGAAGGTTCTACCATGTTCAGCATGAGGTTTCCAAGATTGCTCTGGAGGGTGCACCTTCACAATGAGCTAAGGTGGAAAAGGGTTCATGTGAAAGCTTTTTGTTGGACAGGCTGAACCTGGTGGTCATTACCGCCACTCAGGTTGCATTGGGAAATGTGGTTCAGTGTGCATCAGGGGAATAGAAAGATTCCGGTAAGCAGCTAACCTCCTCTGCCACACCCCGGTGACCACGCAGATTTTTCTGTTACTTTCTTTAGGTCTCTTCTTAAATATCACCTTCTCAGTGTCACCTTCCAGTCATTATCCAGTATAACACCCCAGCCCTGTCATCTAGTAATTAAGTTAAGGATCTTGAGATGAGATGGTCCTGGATTACGGGGGTGGGTCCTGACTCCAATGGTGTGTCCTCACAGAGGGAGAAAAGGGAGAAGACACCCAGGGCAGGCTGTGTGAAGGAAGAGGCAGGGACTGGAGTTGCACAGCCACAGCCAAGTATGTTCCCCTAGAACCTTCAGAGGGAGTATGGCCCTGGCGACACCTTGATTTTGGACTTCTGGCCTCCAGAACTGTGAAAAAATAGATTTCTGTTGATGTAAACCACCTACTTTGTGCTAATTTGTTATGACAGCCCTAGAAATGAACATGTCTCCCTAACGTGAGCTCCTGGATATTAGAGACTGTGTCCTGTTTGTTTCTGCAGTTTTCTGTGAATAGAGCAGTGTTTGGTGCTCTACAAATACATGTTGAATGACAGAGCCAGTAGAAATAGGGAACTGTATTTCCGGCCTACTCAGAAGATATAATTTCCTTCTTGACTAGCTTTAATAGTGACTATGCAATGGTCTGTTCGGAGAACCACTTTCTGGTTTGTCCTCATTCCGAGACACTCATGCGTGGAGGTTAAGAGCTGAGGCCCTGAACTTTGACAGACTTGGGTGGAAGATCTGGCCATGGAATCACTGGAAAACGTGACATTGGACAAGTTAATTAATATTTCGAAGCCCCAATTTCTATATAAGATTGTTGGGAAAATTGAATGATATATATTATTATTATATATTATATTGTATATAATTATTTAGTAATGTACAATTAAATACATATTATTATATATTATTATATAACTATTGTGTTATTCATACAATAATATATTATATTATTCATACAATATCATTAATATATTAATGTATTATATCATTATATAATATATTAGTAACATAATAAAAAAATAATAATATGTTATATATAATATATAGTAGAAATATTCCTAGTATAGTGCTTGACTTTGTAAGTTTACAGTAAATCACTCTTAGAATAATTATTATAATTAGTTGGGATAATTAAGAATAAAATTATACAGTCTCGATTATCTTTTAATTTTAAATTCCTTTGAAATGACATCCCTGTATTATAACATTTCTTTACTAAGAATTTCAATCAAGTAAGCCCTTCTAAGCAGAAAATTCCCTACTACAATATAATATTTGCAAATTGACTTCTGTGGGCCACATATAAGCCATGGTAATTTTATATTAAAATAGGTGCCAGTTGCTGGGAGTGCCAGCTTGTAAAATAAAATCAGCCTGATCTGAGCTGCTGGCTCCACCCACTTTAAGGAGACTGGACAAGCCTGTTGGCTTACTATGCTGTAAAAGTAAGCCACCTCTGTGCTGTTTATGTTGTGATTTTAGTGCAAATTTTCAAAAGTGTAATTATTTATTTGCATAAATTAGCATAACATTAGAGCATGGACAACAATTCATGAGCTACTCCATTAACACTGCAAATGAAATAAAACAAAATTAAATAAAATAAACCTGACAGAAGATCTTAGAATCTGAGGAACTGGCTGGATAATAAAATTATGGAGTGGTGTCAAAGAAGGGAGCAAGAAAAGTGATGTCTTAGAAAGCAAGACAAGTATTCTCGATCTGTTTTATTGTTTTATTCATCAAACATAAAAATATTCATTAGACTTTCATAATTTATTCTCAATCTCAATCCTTTTAACTTTAATTTTCTTCTAAGGTCTTGTGTTTCTCAACTACAAGGTAAACAATCCTGGCTTTGAAGACAGCATATATAGTATATACTTTGTATAAAATCTCGATTTCTTACCCTGACAGAGATCATGCCTGTTGCACCTCACACACTCTCCCTTTTCAGCCCAGAATCTGTGCAGCAGCTGTTTTTCTCTTCCATAGGGTCCTTTGTCCTCAGAGGACACTTTCCTGGATCTGTATATGGCTGGCTTCTTTAGGAAGGCTTCCCCAAATCCCTGCTTGCACAGCATCCTGGTTTTATTCTTTGCCCGACATTAATATTTTTCTTGATGTGTGTGTTTGCCCATTTACGGATGGATGAACTGGTCATCTCCTCATCCCATTAAAAAATAAGCTCCATGAAAACAAGACCTTGTCTGTTCTGTCCATGGCTGTATACCCAGTGCCTAGAACAGTTCTCTAGATAACATAGTAGATGCTAGGAAATTCATAGTAAGTATAATCAAGCCCATAGCCTCTTAAGCATTAGTTTTATTGTCAGTTTCTCTTCTAAGTCTTAGATATTCCAAATTCTGATTTCCAAATTCTGAACTAAGCCTGAGATATTCCAGATTCTATCATCTGGAACTACAGGACTGTAGTCCTCATGTGCACATAATATTTAGGCACCGAATGCTAATATGTGCAATGTTGGCCACTGAGGTCATGAGGGGTGTACTTGGAGAGCCCATAGCTGGGGATGCAGTACTGTGAATATTCCTTCTACCTTGACGTTCCCTTAGGAGAAACAATGACAGAACGAAGCCCAGGACAGCTTTATTTTGAGTGGCTCTGGCACTGGGGATCCCAGGGCAGAGCTGCTGGTAAAATGCAGGGGAACCAGAGAGAGGCTTCGGCTCATGGGTTGGGACAGTGGAGGACAGGCAGCATTTGACAGCTTTATCTTCTTGGGCTCAGATCCAAATCTGCGGATGTTATCACTCTCTGGCCAACAACAAGATGTGAATGACAGCAAACGTCCTCTGGCTCTCCAGGGATAGGTAGTCTCCTCTGTGTGGAAGAGGTCCTTTGCTCTAGGACATTCCAGGTATGTGGGCTTAGAATGAAGAGCTACCTACCCTTCTACATCCCTGTCTAAACTGTGGCCGAGATGCTTTAAAAGTTACATGTTTACCAGACAACCTAGGAATCTTACTCCTTGGATATACCCAAGACAGATGAAAATGTGGCCACACAGGCTTGTATTTGAATGTTCCCAGCGGCTTTATTCAAACTAGGTAAAAACTAAAAACAAACCCACAGACACACACAACGGTATGAAAGTTACCAGACAGAAGGGGGTGGGAGGAGGAGAAAGAGGGTAAAGAGGGCCAAATATGTGGTGATGGAAGGAAATTTGACTTTGGGTGGTGAACATGCAATGCAATATACACATGATGTATTGTAATATTGCACAGCTCAAACTTACTCAGTGTTATTAACCAATGTCACTCTAATACATTTAATTAAAAAAGAAAATGTTTGGTGTTGGTAAATGGATAAACAAATTATGGTATGTTCATATAATGAAATATGCATGGCAATAAAAAACTCCACGGATACATCCAACATCACAGATGAATCTTTAAAATATTATATTGAGTGAGAGAGCCAGGTAAAAAAGACCACATGTGGTATGATTTCATTGACATGATATTCTATAAAAAGAAGCACTATAGTGACAGAAAACAGAGCATTTGTTGTTAGGAGCTGGGGTGCTGGGAGAAGGATGGAAGAAAGGCCTTGTTTACACAGGAATGTATAATTTTTGGAAATTTTCACAATACTGGTGGTGGATTTACAATTTATGCATTTGTCTAAGCTCATCAAAGTGTAAATGATTTTATTTTATATTAATCATACCTCAATGAGGCTGACAAATACATATTAAATATATATGTATTCTTATAAATACTCTGGAATCTGATACAAAGATGTAAGTATCCCTTCCTTTTGAAGGAGAGGGAAGAAGGAGGAGGAGGGTGGACATTTTGTTCCCACTGGAAAGCACAGCCTCTGGGGCATGTTGAGCAAAATTACAATGGGTGACAGACTTTCTGTTTCATTCCACATGGCTCTGAATGGTTCTTCTCATTTCACATTTCAGAATTACAAATTCTTCTTTGTGTCCTTTAGTGACATGCTTTCCGACTAGGATATTTTCCTTTTAAGTAGGACTGGGGGCAAGAGAGGGAAAGTGAGTTCCTGCAGGGTCATGTTCTTTCTATGACACAGGAAATGAGGAGTCAAGGATTTTTATGGTTTGGGTGGGTCAGTTATGATCTGAATACGATGTGCCTTGGCCTGATGTGTCCCTTACATATTTATATTGTCCCCATCACAAACCCTTTTTTTTCACAAAAGTCCCACTATCTGGTGATTTGGGTACAAGCCCGTGTTTCATCCCAAGGATTGTAGAAGCATTCTACACACTGATAAGGTGACCAGAAAATCCTCTAACAGTGAATTTCATTAGGGTCGGTGCTATTAATAGATGTAATGATTACAGGTCTTTGAGCAACTGGTTGCTTGAGTTTGAGCTTCAACCAGACCAAAAGACTGAGTAATAGATGACAAATAACAAAGTTAGGTTCTGCCTCTTGAGTTTATTTTTTGCACAATGTTTCCCTTTAATTATCCCTGTTATATATCTGTACCTGTCTAACCTAAGCTAAATAGTTGTAAATCTGACAGGTGAAGGAAAATAGAAGAGTCAACGTAGAGTAGACACATGGTGCCTGAGTCTGACTCTCAGCCCCTGAAAAGAGAGGTGTACCAGTCTACCTTTACCGTGGCAGAGAAAGGTATGGCCATTTAAAACCAAGAGATGGCATCAACTAAATAAACAAAGCTGGCAGTGGCTTCCTCTTCTATGAAAGAAAAATTGAGAAGATATATGTCCTCTTCAGTTTTCTTTTGTAGATTATAGATTTCCAAATAACATGGAAAGCAATTTGATTATATTTGTGATTCTTGATTTTGAAAATCGAAGCTTTCCTATTAAGGCTTCGCTACACAGGGAAGAGTACTATTTCTATCCCAATCAGCTTAATTTGGAGGAGAGAACTATTTCTAACCATTGCTGGATCCAGAACAACTTTCAAGACAGGATCCCTCCCAGTCCACACCCCTGGCAAACTAGACTGGTTTTGCCACCTAGTGACCATCCTGCTGAACTACATGGTAGGACCCTACCTATGTTGGTCTGCTCAGCCTCAGAGAGGTCATTTTAATGAGTCATGTGATTCAGGTCCTTTCTTTCTTCTTTACTATCTGTGTGACCTTGGCAAAATTATTTACTATTTCTATGACTCAGTTCATTCATCTTTTGAATGGCCATAATAACCAACTTCTCATAGTTTTCATGAGACTCTTGAGGGATAATATACTTGCACAGAAAATTCTTAGCAGAGTGCCCTGCACAGGTCAATCCTGGAATAAAGATTGCTATTGTCGTTATATTTATAATTGTAATTATGCAAGTTCAGGACTGAAAACAAAGAAATAGACCAGCCCTGGTAGGGTGGCTTAGTTGGGTGGAGCACTGTCCATGCACCGAAAGGTTGTGGATTTGATTCTCAATCAGGGCACAAATGGGAGGCAACTGATCATTGATGTTCCTCTCTCTCTTTCCCTTCTTCTCTCTCTAAAATCAATGAAAACATATCCTCGGGGAGGATTTAAAAAATAGGCCAAATCACAGGAAATTGAATTACGGATCTTCGAGCATTTCAGACTAAATTAAGTATGTATTATTTAAAGGTCAGAAGAGGGTCAGGTTTATTCAGGCTTTTTGTGCACACTGCTAACAAGTGCATTACCGCGATCTCACTCGTCCTCACCTCACGTTGACTATTCCCCAAATGGCAAACGGCTCATTGCTCCACATGCATTTTAATGCCCTTCTTCCTCTTCCTGGAACATTGTCCTTTACACCTGGACTTTTCATAGTCCTTAACTCCCAATCAGATGTTGCCTTGTAAACACACCCCTCCAGCGCTGTGATGTAGCGCTCAGTCTCACGTGGCCCTCACAGTTCCAGTGCAGGTCAGAGCGCTGGACACCATTGGGAAGCGGGGTGTGCCGTCACGTGACTGATCTGGCTGCGAGTTACTATGTTGTCTCTGTGTCTTCTCTCTCCACCTCCATGCCTAATGTGAGGACCCATGGTGTAGGCGCTCCAGAGAAGCTTGCTGAATTGAAATGAAGCTTAGCAACTTCTAAAGAAATGTTCTCATGTACATTGGACGCAATGGGCATAATGGTTTCAGTGGGCAGAGTTAGTCCATTAAAATATGCTTTCTGATTAAAAAAATTAAGTAATTTTTTATAATAATAATAATAGATTTCATTGAACATTTGAAAATGACTAAAAAGTAAAAACAAAATCATGGCTCCATTACCCAAATATTATTAATATTTGATGTATTTTTCCATATTCTGTTTACATATTGTTTTCATTATGTGGTCGTGATTCTATTTGTAGGTACATACCCTGATTTTTAAACTTAATGTATTGTAAATATTTTCCCATTATGCTATGTGCACAGTAAGAACATAATTCTAAACAGCAAAATTTCACTGAATAAATGTGCTATGGTGTACTTAGCATCATTATAATTTAGGCATTTACCTTGTTTTTAGTTATTGGTTTTCAGATTCCACGTATAAGTGAAATCATACAGTGTTTATCTTTCTCTGACTTATTTCACTTAGCATAATACGCTGTAGATCTATCCATGTTGTTGCAAATGATGAGATTATTCTTTTTCATGGTTGAGTAATAATTCCATTACATATATGTACCACCACTTCCTTACCCAGTCACCTATTGATGGGCACTTCGGTTGCTTCCATACCTAGGCAATTGTAAATAATGCCTCAGCGAATATTGGGATACATATGTCTTTTTAAATTAGTGGTTTCGTTTTCTTTGGATAAACACCTAGAAGTGGAATTGCTGGGTTATACAGTAATTCCATTTTTAATTTTTTGAGAAAACTCCATACTGTTTTCCACAGTGGCTGCACCAGTCTGCACTCCCACCAACAGTGCACTAGGGTTCCCTTTTCTCCACATCCTCGCCAGCACTTACTGTTTGTTGATTTATTGATGGTAGCCATTCTGGCAGGTGTGAAGTGATATTTCATTGTGGCTTTAAAATGCATTTCTCTGACAATTAGTGATGTTGAGCATTTTTTCATGTCTGTCAGCCATCTGTATGTCTTAATAAATGAGAATTACTGGATCATATATTGTTTTGGGTCCTTACATCCCAAATACCCATAACCTTGATAGTTTAGCAACCAGAGCTGTCTTCCTAAGCTTTTGTCACCAGCAAACCTATCAAGAGTTTATTCCACGTTATCCTCACATCTGTCCTTCTGCCATTTTATTTCACTCCAGAAATGCATAAAGCAAAGAATCACAACATAAAAATCATCACTTTCCCTTGCCTGACTGATTGGAACCCTTTTCCCGTGGCAGGCTTGAGCAGGCACACTCACTAGCGGCCTTCTAGCGGCCTGTCGGCGTCAGCGCGCTGCCCAGGCCATCTGCTCCTCATCACGGCCAGCCATCTGGAACTAAGCCTCCACTTTCTGGGGAATGCCTCGCTTTTTTTTTTTTTTTTTTCCTGTGGGTTCTCTGCTTGGCTGCACTTCCCAGATCTATGGAATGCAATGGTAAAATAAACAGTTTCCTTCTCTTCTATCCCTGAAAGTACAGTCAGTGACTTAAGTTTTATTAGAAGAGTCTTTAGATAGTACGTCGTAACACTTAGATTAAGTAATGACCAAACCTTCGCTGCAAGCCTTGTGACACTGACACATGATAAATAATGCAGAAGTCACAGTTTTTTAATTTTTTCTTACTACTGCCCCTTTCTCTACAAAAGGAATACTATTACATTTTTCTCTTCCTCTTTCCAGATACTTTATGCTAAAATTATCTTCTACCCAGCTTAGAGCAGCAGGGCCAGCCATGCTGAGATGATGAGTTCTTAACTGTTGCAGGTTATTAGCTGCAAAGGGAATGATATGCAAACTGAAATAGGGCTTGGCTCCTACTGTGATGATCTCGATGAGATTTGCAAATAGCAATGCTTGTCTCTTAAAAGTAGGAGCTTAAATTAAACCTTCATTAGTTTCCAAAAATAACTTTAGAGGATTTTGTCTAAATAAATGAAAGCATGGGGTGGCTTAGTTAATAATTTTTTAAATGGAACAGAGGAAAATTTTAATGGAATAGAAAGAAGATGCGATCTTAGGTGATCTTCAGGAAAATCATGAAGTGAGACATGCGAGTTTTCAGCTGCTGTGTTGACTTATCCTCCCCTCTGTTTTTTTGTTCCCAGAATGGCCCCAAGACACTTACAAGAATATTTTTTTCTATCAGAAGAAAAAATAGATTAAAACACTAGGATGTGCATATAAATTAATTAAAAATGTCAGGTCCCTGAAGATAAAGAATTACATGCTTTACAAAAGCACCCCAGAGGAAGAAACAAGCAATTAACCTTCATTCTCACCTTGGGATAATTTCCCTCTTCCATCCCTTTTCTTATGCAGTGATTTTACTTCAGCAAAAAAAAACAAGTCCTTGCCAGAAGAGTTAACACACTTACATTCTCTTAGCCTTGTCTGTCCCCAGACACTGGCCATATAGCACCACATAATATACTTATTTGGGTCCTGCTTAATGAGCTCAGATAAAAAGCTCGACTAACTGTGTCTTGTTCTTTGGATGCCCAGTGCCAGGCACAATACCTGGATCTACTAGGTGTGTGTTTTGCACTGGTCTAAGCCTATTC
>PVJD01006879.1:77441-91991 GCA_004026545.1 Mormoops blainvillei
GGGGAGGGGAGGAGACAGGCAACATGAGCCTGGGGTTTTGCTCTCATTGGGGTGGAAGGTGGAGGCCTAGGGTTTCTGTGACCTCATTCTTTAATGGTAAGTTTAAGACATAAGAACAGGAATTTAAAGCACAGGCAGAGAAGAAAACCAAGTAGCCCATATGGTCAGTTGTTGAGATCAACCAAGGGCTCTCAAAATAAGGTGCCTCAGTAGGGGGAGGGGGGAAACAGCTTGAGTCAGTATCTAGTCAGGTGGCTGGCCACGTGTTTATCTGAGACAGCTGGCTTTGAAATGGGTGCTTCTTTGAAGTAGATGCCTCAGATACCCGAACTTAAGTCAGCCACTTGCATTACAAAAAGACAAGAAAACGAACATTAGGCTTAGAGAACAGGGTGTGAAAAATGAAGCTGTGTTGGATGATGTTGTAAAATTCATTATTTATTGCAGAACAGAGAATATCGCACAGGCCAAAGTCATCTGTGTATCTAATTGCTCCAAACAAAGTTACATATTACATTTGAAATGAAAAGAGTTTCCTTATAGCTTTGTGGTTCTCAACCTTCAATGTTTATACACACTTTAAAGTTCCTAAATTTTTGGTGGCCCATTTTAAGGGATTAACAAAACAAAATAAGCTAAGTAATTTAGCAACATACACAGCTAACATTTTGCAGCAAGGCATCAAGGGGTCAGGGCAGACTCCCTGGGATGGCGCCACAAGGAGGTGCTTGACCCCACCCTTTACCCCACACAGTCTTCATGAGCATCCTCCTTGCTGCAAACCACCCCTAAAAACAGACAGTTTAAATAAAAGCTACATCTAGCTATGCTAACTGTTTACATATCTCCTATCTTCACCTTTCCAGCAGACAACCAAGCTACACAGAAATTCAGTGGTCACCACGGGTCCGTTGGGGATCCATTAACACTTATTTCTTAATGTCTTAGCATCACGTAACTCTGCCTCACCCACACTCTTTCATATGCTCAAGAGACACTTGTCCTCTCACATTCTGCCGAACACTTGTTCTTCAGTATGGACCACTGTGCTTGTCTCTTAACTGTAACCAACTGCAGTCTCGTCCTGTAGCACCACACACTCAGTTTACCATTTGGACACAGCTGTTTCTGTAATCACATTCGGTTGTAACAAATGTGGAAGGAAAGGTGGGGAATCTGAGAAAGGCGCACCTAACCTGCAGGGCCACAGACTCTGGGTCAGCAGCTATGAGGAGGAGCCAGCTGGCAGCTGACACTCTTCTTAGAAGCGAGGCCCTCAACTTCCTTCCCTTCATCTTCCATGTCTGGATTTCTGAGACCCAAGGGCACATCCAGTCTCCCTGGGCTTGACACTTACACAGTTGGCGGTGGGGGAGGGAGATAATAAAATTACAAGGACAGAATTAGCTACAAAAATGAATTTCAATTAGGCAAAAGTACAACAAATTATACATTTTAAAAAGCTGACATATACCTCAAGCATCACAAAATTCACAAGATAATATAATTTTTAAGTTAATTAACTGTGATACAACTCTATAATAACACTTTTCTACTGTTTTTTGGTTGGGTACTCTTTGGTATTTTTAATTGAGGTTTAATTGACATACAGCATTATATTAACTTCAGGTGTATGACATACGGATTTGATATTTGTACATATTAAAACATGATCATCACAATAATTCTAGTTAACACCTGTCACCACACGTAGTTAAAACATTTTTTCCTTATGATGAGAATTTTTAAGATTTACTCTTTTAGCAACTTTCAAATACACAACACAGTATTGTTAACTATAGTAACCATGCTGTCTGTACATCACAACCCCAGAACTTCTTTACTTTATAACTGGAAGTTTGTACATTTTGACTCTCCTTACTCATTTTGCCCACCCTACCCCTGCCTCTGGCAACCACCACTCTATTCTATGAGCTGGATTTTTTTTTAAATTCCATGTTTAAGTAATATCAGATAATATTTGTCTGTCTCTGACTTATTTTGCTTAACATAACACTCTCAAAGTTTATGCATGTTGTTGCAAGTGGCAATATTCCATTTTTATGGCTGAATAATATTCCATTATGTGTATATACCACATCTTCTTTATCTATTCATCTATCAATGGACATTTAGATTATTTCTCTATCTGGACTATTGTTGGAAGGTTTCATATATCCTTTCAAGTTAATGTTCTTGTTTTCCTTGGGTGAATATCCAGAAGTTGGAACTGCTGGATTACATGATATTTCTACTTTTATATTTTTGAGATAACACCATACTGTTTTCCATAGTGGCTGCACCAATTTACTTTCCCACCAACGGTGAACAAGGATTCCCTTTTCTCCACATCCTCACCAACACTTGTTATTTCTTCTTCTTTTTTTTTAATAATAGCCATTCTAACCAGTGTGAGGGGATATTTCATTATGGTTTTGATATGCAGTTCCCTGATGATTAGTGATGTTGAGCATCTTTTTGTGTACTTGTTGGAAAAAAATCTACTTATAGTCTCTGCCTATTTTTTAATTTGATTGTTTTTTGCTATTGAGTCTTATGGGCTCTTCATATATTTTGGATATTAACTCCCTATCGGATATATGACTTGCAAATATTTTCTTCCATTTAGTAAGTTGCCTTTTTGCCTTATTTTGTTGATGGTTTGCTTTTCTGTCCAGGAGATTTTTAGTTTGATGTACTCCCACTTACTTATTTTTGCTTTTGTTGTCTTTGCTCTTAGAGTCAGATCTTTAAAACAAAAATCATCACTAAGACTGATGTCGAGGAACTTACTGCCTGTGTTTTCTTCTAGGAGTTTAATTGTTTCAGGTTTTATGTTCAAGTTTTTATTTTGAGTTAATTTTTGTGTATGATGTAAGAGAATATTTTAGTTTCACTATTTTGCACATGGCCGTCCATTTTCCCCAACACCATTTATTGAAGAGGTTGTTCTTTCCCCATTGTATAGTCATGGTTTCTTTAGTAACTTCTTTATATGACAAATGGTAAGATTTCTGGGCATTTCCACTTTACTCAAATAGTGGCCAACTTCAATACTCTTGCACTGACAACGTTCATTATTCAGTGTCCTATCAATGACTCCTTTGTAGTAGCATATTATGAATCTTATGTTATCTTTTTTTTAAAGATTTTATTTATTTTATTTTTAGACGGAGGGGAAGGGAGGGAGAGAAACACCAATGTGTGGTGCCTCTCGCATGTCCCTACCAGGGACCTGGCCCATAACCCAGGCATGTGCCCTGACTGGGGAATCGAACCTGAGACCCTTTGGTTCACAGGCTGATGCTCAATCCACTGAGCTACACCAGCCAGGGCTCTTATGTTATCTTAATCAATGTTGGTATTTCTTGTAAAATTAGCAAGAAATTTATATCTTTTTTTGGTGTCTTGACATAATTTACTTCTCTTAACTAATTTGATTATCATATATTCCAAAAACTTATTTATTACTTCTTTTCAAAGTTTACCTCTTCGTTTTAATTAATTTTGGCTTTTGGTGTGATCTGAAAAAATTTTTAAATCATAAGCTCCTAAGTGTCAGAATATTTCTCATCCTTTTTGCTTTTGTTTCATATTTCATTAATTTTTATCTGAATTTTACCTGTATTTGTCCATAAATAAGTGTTAGGATAATAAAGTACTCTTCATATTCAGCTATTTCAGGAGTCTGTAATTTTTTTTCTATTGAAACATTTTTTCAAATTAAAATGGCATGTGTAAACTTTATGAACTTTTTGAGTAAATTCAGTGTGTTGCAGTTTTTTCCTAAGTCTCCAAAAGTCATACTTTGGATTTAAAAATATAAGTATTATTGTTTCCATACTCTAAGCACATTACTCCCATCCAGGGTTGTTAAAGGAACACACATATTGTTAAAAAGAAATCCAAGTCACGTATGTCTTTAAAATTCTCCATCTACAAAGAGTATAAATGAAAACCCAAAACATACTGCAAAATTTGAAGTAGCCAACAGTTTCCAGTACTGGGAAGGGAAGTATTTTTGGGATGAAAAGGTATATTCAAACTCTACTCTTATAAAAGAAACAACTAGCCATTTAGAAGAAGAGAACCAAGCCCATTTCACAGTTGTCTTTGTGTTCCCTCCTTTTCCCTGCTTGATATAGAAACGAGAGAAAGTCACTGCCTGATGCCGTTTTTTTTCTTTAATCATAAAACTATACTCTCGAGAGTTTAGCTAGAGCAGTTGAGTTTGGATTTGAAAAAAAATAGAGAAATAATAAAGGAGAAGAATTTGCCCTTCTCTCAGCTTCTTTCTTCCGTAAGGAGAAATGCACCTGCAGTTTGTCCTCTTTCCTATGGGATATACCAGCAGCAACATCCTTTCAGAAGCCAAGCTTCCTTACAGTGCTCAGCTTGTGCTGTTGGTGAAAAATACACACAATCCATACCAGCCTGACTCTCATGTAAGAAACACTTGGAAGAACATGGAAGATGTTGTTGAAAAGAAGAATAGATCAGAGAATTTAATTTTTCTATGAGTGATTTAAATACCCAATAAAAAGAACACTGCAAGAGAAACTGATGTCTGAAAGTATTTCTCCAAGTCTGGTTTGCTGGCTTCCTGAATCAAAATTTCCTTGGATTCTTGCTAACCCTAGAACTATTGAAACTGAAACCATGAGAGGTTAAATTACATTAAAAAACAATAAATACACATTCTAAGCCAAAAGTTAATGAACTGTGACCAGCGGAGCAAATCTGGCCCACTGCTTGTTTTTGTAAATAAAGTTTTATTGGCACAAAGCCCCACTCAGTCTATGGCTACTTTTGTGCAAAGATGCAGAGTTGAGCAGTTGAGGCAGAGACTGTAGGGTTCATAAAGCTTAAAATGTTTACTCTCTGCCTCTTTACTGGAAAAGTCGAATGGATAAATGCCTCTCACCCTTAAATGTGCATACAGATTGCTCAGGAATTATTTCAGAAAGAAGATTCTGATTAAGTAAGCATGGTGGGCATGAGATTTAGGTCTCTCCAGTCTCCCAGGTGAAGCTCATGTTATTGTCTGGTAGATCATACTTAGTAGCATGGTTCATAGTGGTGGTTCTCAGAATATGATAAATACAAATTCTTGGCTCCAACACAGACCTACTGGATCAAAAATGCTGCGGGTTGGAGCCAGAAATTCATAATTATTGAGCCCTCCAGGTGATTCCTGTTGCATGCCAAAGCTGGAGAACCACTTGCCCAGATTATCTTCATGCAGACTGAAACTTGATACCTATTATCTTCAAAGAGCTTGAAGTCATATGTTTATGTTAATATCATTAACATTGATTCTCCAAAACACAGGATATGCTTCTTGATCATAATAGTCAACAGGGAAGGGGACACTCTATGAAACTGTCACTCAATACCACATGATTCATTCCTTCTTTATATAGTCAGAATGGCAGACTTGGATAGATAAAATTTAAATGTGTCCTCCTTGGTTCATTCTAGTGTAATCAGTATTCTACTTTGTGAAGATTCTTCTATTTGTGTAGCTGCTCCAAATACAGTGGAACCTCAGTTCTCAAACTTAATACATTCTGGAAGGCTGTTCGAGAAGCGATTTGTTTGAAAACTGAATCATATAGGTGACTGATCATACAGGCATCAGCATGAATCTGTTGTTGTGTCAAGAGCCAAAGTTTTGTTTGACAACTGAGACATTTTTTTCAGTGAACAACTTGGTAGAGAACAGAATTGTTTGAGATCAGAGAAGCAAGGGTTTGACTGTAACTTCAAGTGTCCTGCCATTTCTAAAGTGATCAACAGAGGGAGCTGGTGTTATAATCCTTATCCTTAAATTTCAGGGAAATTTTTCCCCTTTGGCTGAATCAAAGAAAGGATGGTCTCTTGACTCATCCTTGAGTAAAATGTTATTGTTTGCATGTATAGGCCCTACTGTCCATGTTATATACAGTTCTAATGCCCAAAACAGCTATCTGATATGTTTGAAATGAGTGTAAACTATAAGCAATTTGATTCTATTACTTTCAACACTCACAGACCCTGTAATATGTCCAAACAATGTTGAAGGCACACGAGATAACTAAAACATAGATCCTGTTCTCATTAAACATAAGCTTCTGGGGAGAAAGGGTGTTAACAGACACATGTAATATACATCTAATAATATGGAATGTAATTCCTTAACCATGACTGAGAGGAACTGAGAGACCAACAGAAAGATACGGTGATGCATTTCCTAGAATTGGCCTTTTGGGTACATGACAGAGGTGGTCACGGGAAGGACTGAGTCATATGTCACTGAGCTGAATGATGTCAGTATAGTTCCAAAAGAAGTACAGACTGTTAATCATAATTGTCCAGTTTGTCAGCAGGAGAGACATGTTTACAAAACATAATGGAACATATTCTTAGGCTGAAGAACCATCACACAGGTGGCAAGTGGACTATATTAGACCCTTGCCTTCATCCCGGGAAGATGTAAATGGGTTTTGAGTGGCCTAGATTCAGGACTTGGCTTTGCTTATCTAGTTATACAACCTCACGTTAGTAATATACTAAAGCATTGAAACAAAAGAGACTGTATCAATGTGTCCTACAAAGTGACATTTTTCCTGATTAAGAAAACCAATTTTATGGCACACTGTATAGAATATGGGCCAAATACATAGTGTCTTTGAGACTCAATAAAGGTTTGTTGATGTATGAAGAGATGGAGAACCGGATGGTTGATTGGATTGACAGAATAAAGAGATAGTCAAGGTCTGATGAGGGCACTATCAGTGACAATACAGAAAAGGGCAAACCAGAGAAACATTGTATGGGTACACTCTCAGTGTCTGATAATTATTTGGATATAGCAGTACAGAAGCCAGTGGATATAAATATAACTGGGGACTGAAGGACGATAAGGTCTTAAGCATGAATTAAAAAATTAGAAAGGCAATTGAGCTGGGAGTCGGGGAGGGTGAGTGTCCAGAGACGAGGTTAACTTCAGACCATTTGAGTTGGGGGTTCTATGCCATCCAGAATGAGATGAACAAGACGCTGGTGGTACTGCAAGTTTGAGGTTTGGAAGAAAGGTTTAGAATAAAAATGAAGAGTGGTGTTATCTTTATAGAGACCTTGGAATAGCTCAGATATCTGATCAAAAGGAAATATTCAATCGCCATTGTATTGATCCATTCAGTATCATTTATCAAATACCTAATGTGTTCTATGCTCTGGGCTGCTGGCTGAGGAGAATAACAGCCAAGTTGGAGTACTCAATTTTAAACAGTCACTGCCTGGTGCTGGAATTGGAGCAGCCAGCTTACATGAAATTCAGATTCTAGTAGGGAGAGACAGAACATAAAATTAAGAAGTAAAATATATATTATATATTGTTAGATGGTGATATGGAAAAAAGTAAGGTTGGAAAGAGAGATAGAGAAGGTTAGAAGCAGTAGCTTTCAATTTTAAATAGGGTGGTCAGGGAAGTCCTCACTGAGAAAATCACATTTGCAGAAAGACCAGATGCAGACAAAGGAAAAATGGTATGTGGGAGGCACGTGCCCCGGGCAAAGCAGGAGGCGGCAGCAGGAGCACTGGGTGCAAAGGCCTGGATAGAGCCGGAGCCCTGGAGGAATGGCAAGAAGGCCAGTGCATCTATTAGATAAGCAAGGGAAACTGTAAGGAAAGAGATCTGGGAGGCCACAGGGACCAGTTCATACAGAACATGCAGGCAGCTGACATGACCTTGACTTTCGCTGAGACTGAAAGCAGAACTTTTAGAAGGGGTTTTAGTGGGAAAGCAACATGACCTGACATATCCCAATAGTAGCACTCCAGCTTCTACTAGAGTAGATAACTAACAAGGCAAGAAGAGAAGCACTTAGGAGACTAATCCAGGCCACTAATGATGGCGGCGGGGGCCAGGTCCGTAGGAGAGGATATGGGGAGCAGTGGTTGAGCTCTGGGTCTATTTTGAAAGCAGAGCCAACAGGGCTTGTTGACTGATTGATTGTGGGGTATGAGAGAAAAGGGGCATAAAAGATCACCTGACATTTTGACCCTGAACAATTGGAAGCCTGGTGTTATCACCAGCTGGGATGGAAAAGATGGACATGGGGGAGGTCTGTGGGACAGAGCAGATGTCATGAATTCTGTTTGCACCTGTTACCTGCGAGATGCCCATCAGACAAGCAGATGAAGTCATCAGGAGCCTGTTTCATGCATGTGACTGGAGTTCAGGACAGAACTCTAAGCATAAGGTAAAAATGTGTGTGTTTGCAGCTGACATGAATGAAATCACCCAGAGAATGGGTGTAGATAGGGGGGAAATGATCAAAGGCTTTCACCTTGGAACAGTCAACATTCAGAGGCAGAGAAAACCATAGGAACTAGTAAAGGGCAGGCTTTCAAGAAGTTTATGCTAAATGGCGGCAGATGGTAATTTCGTTACAGTGGGTTCAAAGGAGAGAAAGGTCAAGTCCACCAACATAGTGAGGATCAGGAGAGATTTGATAGAGGAGGACCCGTGGAAGTGAGGCAAGGGTGTTAGGAAGAGAGAGGTGAGGTTAACATACCCAGCTCCCTGTGATGCTGGGTCAGGAGCAATAAACCTGGAGCCACACTGCCTAGATGTGAACCCTAGCTCTGCGTCATACCAGCTGTGTGACATTGGTTCAATCATTTACCCTCTCTGGGCCTCAGTTTCCTCATCCATAAAATGAGGATAATAACACATACAACTTGGGTTGTTATGAGGATTAAATAATTTAATATTTGTTACATTCTTAGGCTACGTATGTGCTCTGTGGAAGTGTGAGTTTGGAAATTGGAATGGTCAGAATACAGGGTGGGTGGGGATAAGAAATGATGAGTCATAGAGCAGGAGAAGGTGCTGAGGCCAGCTCGTAGGGGCTCTTCATATCATAGGAAGGAATCTGGAATGTTTCTGTAAGCAATTGATCAGATTCATGTTTTTGAAATACCATTCTAGTGTCAGAGTGAAGCTTACAGAGAGATAAGGTGAGGTTAGAAGCAAAACATGAGTAAAAAGAGGGAACTGGGGTAGGAAGACAAAAAGCAGAGTGAATGAACAGGTGGCAGTCAAGAAGGTAAAAGTGACAGGGATTGCTCGCTGATAAGGTGTGAACAGTGAGGAAAAGGGAAAGATAGGAATGACTCCTGGATTTTCAGTTTGCTACTGGTTAGCCAAGAAGGAATATAGGAGGAAGAGCATGTGCCTTTACAGAAAGGTAATACTTGGGTTGTGTGGCCACTGGGACTGAGTGCTTCTGATGTTCAGGCTAAGATGATCAGGCACTGGAGGTGGAGTGTGGAAGGCAAGTTAATGTATGGCTGTGCCCTCGGGAGAAGAATCCAGGCTGGGTAGGCAGATTCGGAGCCAGCATCGTGGAGTGCTTGTGAAGTTGTAAAATCAGAAGGGATGTCTCAGGAAGGGTGTGTGAAATGAGAAATCCAAAACAGAGACCTGAAGCATCAGCCCTCGGCTAAGAGGGGGCTTAAGACAGAGGCAAAAATAGTGAGAGGCAGAAGAAGCAAAAAAGAGTGGCTTCTCAGAAGCCAAGGAAAGGCAAATATCCAGGAGGATAAGGACTACAGACCCAGCACTGCATACAGAAAGGCCAAGGAGAACCAGAACAAAGAGATTTCCTTAGATTTGGCAATTAGGAGATGGTTGGCTCCTCACCGTGCCAGCGAAGTGGAGAAAGCAGCAGGCTAACTCCAAAAGGTGAAGCTGGCACAGGGGGTGCTCCTCCCCCACCCCTTGGCATGCACCATTCCCACTTCAAGCCTTTGTTGCCAGGAGGAGCCAAGCTTTGTCTTGGAGCTGGCTGGAAGAGCCAGAGAGTTGGCACCCCTAAAAGCAGCCCTCAGTGATGCAGGGTGAGAGCCGATGGGTAAGGACTCTTTTATGCCCACCTTGAGGAGGGGAAACTCTAAGAAAGCATCTATATGGTTTCTCAAATTTCCCTGATAAGATTCAAATTACAGCTTCCCGCAATAGTAGTTACTGCATTGACATATCCCATACTGGCTCTTTCCCTTCCATGACTCATGTCCCCATTCTCTTGGCTGGGATTCTTCCAAATAAGTGACTCCCATCAAGTTCTTATCAGAGTCTGCTTCTGGACCTGCCAACCTGAGATATTAGGTAATGAAAGTCATGAGAGATGAAGATTAAAATGTTAGACCATCTAAACCTTATTCTGAATGAAAAAAAGAGAGAACAGCAACTAAAAGTTGGCATAAGATCAAGAGATTATTTTCTTTACAGCACAGAGAAAAATCAAGCAATTTAAATATACTGAGGGGGTAGAGCCTATAAGGAAAGGGTTGAGGGTGTAGACAAGTGACGAGCTAACAGAGCAATGTCTGAGGGATAGTTGCAAGGCAGGTGATAGCACAAGGTGGGGTTAATGACTGAGGAAGACCTCTCAAATGAGTAGGAGAAAAAGAGAGATGGTGGTGGCAGTGACAGGGAAGAGTACCATCATGTGTGAATGTCCCAGTGCCAGAAAGCAGGAAGGAGTCATTTGCTAGGGTGAAGGAGATCGGGGTGAAAGTACAAGCTACTGAGCAATAAAAAAGAAAGTGGAGACAAATAGAATGCCTTCATTTAGGTGATGAATGGAAGAGGAAATGTAGAGATAAGTCAATAAACAAGTATTACAGTCACAAGGACATGAAACAAGGAACTCTTCCTAAGGAGAGAGTGGTCACATCGTCCAAGGCTGTAGGGAGGCTGAGGTGATAGGAAAGTGTTGTTGGATTTGGCAACTTCCTGAGTGGTTATCAGTGATTTTGGAAAGATGAATTTCTGTTGGGTGGATATAATAGGAGCTGTCCTTTACCCTACTGAAAGAGTAAAGGAGTGAGTGGATGGGGAAAGGCAGGGAACAGTAAGCAGATGAGCGATGGGTCAGATGATAGCTATGAGATATCTCCACATCGGTTTAGTGGAGAAAGAGCCCCGCGATGTTTTCAGGAATACCAAAATGCTTGTATGGAAGACCCATCAGCTATTCGGTTATAGTATATGAAATGACCTGGATCTGACCATTTTTGACATACAAATGTGACAGTTTCATGTGACTCAACACAATATTTAAAAATGTCATGGTTAGATTTACTACTGACTAGAAGCCAGATTCTCAGTCCTCTGTGTCAGTTGTCAATTAATTCTAAGTCTATACAGAATTATCTGAGGCATAAGCCAACAAGAATAATGTGGTTCATGGGACACATGGGTCAAGAGTAATGAAAATTGACAAATTATTAATTGCATTTTTAGTGTGTGCTAATGTTACAGAAAAATGAAGCGACCAGACACTGAGGGGTTAGGAGCACGATCTTTATTTACGTGCACGGGCCCAGAGGAGACAAACTCCAAATTCTGAGCCCAGAACAATAGCCCCGCATTCCTTTTATGCTGGGCTAAGCAGGGGAGGATATTGGGAGGAGTAGTATAGATTTGGCACCAAGGGGCTTACAGAAGTGGGAGAGAAACATTTACAGCATTAGTCAGGGCAGATAGTCTCAACACCTGCAGCAGGGCAGATAACATTTCACTTCGTCCTTGGTGTCGGCCCTGACTCCCTCCACATTCCCCCCTGTGGGTGCTTAGACAGTGCTTTCGTCTGTCTCTGCACCCAGAAATGGGGTCCTCTGCTCCTGTTGGGTCTAGTGCTGGAGATGGTGACAGGTAGCGTTGGCTCGGTGACGGTCCACTCCTTCTCCCTGTCTTGGCAGGTCCTTCACAGCTTTAGGGCTGGGATTCGGCCTGGTCCCTGTTCCAGTCCCGGGTTGGTTTCCTCAGGGTCAACGGCGGCCTTGGCTCTGGTGTGATGGATCCATGGAGTAATACCTGCAACTTTTAAGGCGGTGGGGGTAGTTAACAGTATTAGGTAGGGCTCAACCCATTTAGGTTGGAGGGACTCTTTTTTCCAGTCTTTTACCCAAACATACTGCCCTGGCTTATGGGAGTGGGCTGGCCCCCCTGTTGGCACTATTTCTCGCCCAAGGTGGGCCTGCCTGACTCTCTCTAACTCTTGACCTAGGGCTTTGAGGTAGGAGGTTTGGTGGGCCTCCCCTAAGGTGGTGAAGTCTGTGGTAGTAGGGATCTGGGTTATAGGGGTTGCCCTTCCATATAGGATCTCGTATGGGGTGTACCCTGCTGAATTTAGGGTGCACCTAACTTGGAAGTGGGCATGCAGCAGGACATCTGGCCAGGGTAGGAGAGTCTCTTGACAAAGTTTTCCTAAAGTCTCTTTTAGAGTCCGGTTCATTCGTTCTACTTTGCCTCAGCTTTGAGGTCGGTAGGCAGCGTGAAGCCTCCATTTTAGTTTTAAGGCTTGGGTCAGCAGCTGGATCACTCTTGCAGTAAAGGCAGGTCTGTTGTCACTTTGGAGACTGAAGGACAACCCGTACCATGGAATTATCTCCCGGAGCAGTACCTGTGCTACTTCGTGGGCCTTGTCTGTGCGAGTAGGAAAGGCTTCTACCCACCCTGAAAAGGTGCATATTAATACCAGGAGATACTTATACCCACGACTTGGCTTGAGTTCCGTGAAATCTAGCTGGAGGTCTTCAAAGGGCTGCCTCCCAACATACTGGATTCCTGGGATGGTGGTCCTGGGTGCCTTTGCATTATGTTGGGCGCAAGCCTGGCAGCGGGAGGTGATGGTAGCACATAGGGTGTCTAGGGATGGAATCCAGAGATATTTCCCAAGGAGTTGGCTCCATTTGGTCTTTCCTAGCTGAATTAGATGGTGGCAATTTTGGACGATGTTCCGGCTTTGACTTTGCGGTATGTAAATACGCCCATCCTCTAGCCTCCAAAGTCCCCCTGAGGTGGACTCGGGGGTTCCCTTGGAGTAGTCCTTGGTACTGAGCAAGGCGTGGGTTGGACAGATACTGGTGTCCGGCTCCCTCCAGGAGGCTGTGCACGGAGTGGGGCAGATAAAGATGTGTCTCTTGACCAAAGGTCAGTTTCTCAGCCTCCCTCAGTAGGACTGCTGCTGCCGCTACTGCCCTCAAGCACGGTGGCCAACCGGCCACAACGTTATCCAATTGCTTGGATAGATATGCTACTAGCCTTTTCCAAGGTCCATAATCTTGGGTTAGTACACCTAGGGCTACTTTATTCTTTTCATGTATGTAAAGCCAAAATGGCTTTTCTGGGTCTGGGAGCCCTAGGGTTGGCGTGCTAGTTAAGCAGTCTTTAATTTGCTGGAAAGCTTCTTCTTGCTCAGATGCCCAAAGGAATGGCTCAGTGTCCGGGCCTTTTGTGGCCTGATAGAGGGGCTTTGCCATTTGCTTAATGACTGCTTTTCTTTCTACCCCGAGAGTCCACTGCCCTTGACTAATTTGGAAAAGTTGCGCCTTGGTCCTGCAGTAACTGCAGCAGGACACCGGTGTGGGTTCAGCAGTCCTCTATCCCCCGTCTGGCTAGTAGCAGGTCATCTACGTATTGAAGCAGGGTGACCTCCAGGTATTTATCCCTGAACGGGCGCAGATCTCTTGCTAAGGCCTCACTAAAAATGGTGGGGGAGTTTTTGAATCCCTGCGGTAACCTTGTCCAAGTTAACTAGGATTTCTCCCTGGATACTGGGTCCTCCCACTCGAAGGCAAATATGGCCTGTGACTGTGGGGCTAGGGGGATGCAGAAAAAGGCATCCTTCAAGTCCAAGCAAGTAAAATGGGTAGCAGTCAGTGGCAACTGGCCCAATAGAGTGTACGGGTCCGGGACCACCGGGTGCAGGGTGACTGTGGCCTGGTCGACTGTCCTCAAGTCCTGCACTGGCCTGTAACCGGATCCATCGGGCTTCTTTACGGGGAGCAGTGGCGTGTTCCATGGTGACTGGCAGGGGACCAAGATCCCTGCTTCTAGGTGTTTGTTGATTATTGGGGCTATACCATGGCAGGCATCTCTGGGTATCGGATATTGCTTTAAGCACTTCAGAGTCACCCCGGGTATAAGCTCTACTAATACAGGTTCTCGCTCTTTGGCCAATCCCGGCGGGTTGTTTTCTGCCCAGACCTCAGAGTATTTAGCCCAGAGTGGGTCTGGGGCCGACACTCAGTCTTCCTGGTGGAGCCTATATTCTTCTTCTCGTGGAAGCACTAGGGCAATAGTTAGTGGCATGGGGAGGTCCAGGGAGGCCCCTTCTGGCCAGAAGGTGACCCGCGCTGCTGGCTTGGTCAAGATATCTCAGCCCAGCAGGGGGATAGGACAGTCTGGTAGGTAGAGGAACTCATGGGAGATCTGGCGGCCCCCAAGTTCGACCTTCTGTGCCTCACAAAATTTCTGGGGGCTAGCCAAGAGTCTGGTGGCTCCCTGCACGAGGACTTCTTTCCCCGTGGGGGCCCAACTGGGACGGTGACTTCTGAGTGTTCCGCAACTGTGTCTACCTCAGTTCCGCACATTCCATACCTCTTGGCCCCTGAGATCTGTCAATGTCCCTAGATTAGCAGCTTTTGAGGCCACCTTCCCATCGTCCACTGTTCCTTCACCAACCCTGAGTCCTTGCACATTTATGAAATTCT
>PVJD01006880.1:0-91822 GCA_004026545.1 Mormoops blainvillei
GATGATTGCGAGGGACTGAGCAGATGGGGTGAGGAGAAGTGATTGCTAATGTGTAAGGAGTTATTTTGTTGTGATGAAAATGTTCTAAAATTAGATGGTGTTGCCAGTTGCACAATTCTGCGAATGTACTAAAAACCACCGAATTATAAAAGTTATTTGAGTGAATTTTATGACACGTAAAATATGTCTCAGTAAATGTGTTAAAAAATGGAAAACGGTGTTGTATAGAGGTATATCGATATAGATATATTGTAGTTGAAGCATGTTAAAAATAAACAGGATTCTGGAGGTTGCTGACATGCTAATCATCAGTGAGGCCATGGAGCGAAGCTCAGGCTCCAGAAGCGCATCGCTTGACCGCGATGCTTTGATCCCTCCCCTGCTGGTTGCGTCACAGTGAGTGGCACTGCTCCGCGCTTCCATTTCATTAGCCACAAAGGGCCTGTGGAAATAGTACTTGTTTCATGGTTGTTCATTTAATAAGTAAGAGGTACTCAATAAATATCCGTCATTGTTATAATGATTTATAGGTTTAATTTATTATTCACTTGTTTTAACGGAAAAACATTTTCTAGTTTCTAAAAAATATTTTGGAAACCCAATTTTGAAATATTATATAAAGTTGAAATAATAAGACAGTTATGTATTAAATGCTTGCTGTTTGTAGTCAGTGTGCTAAGCAACTTTTGCATGTAATACTTATAATCTTTACAGCTCTGCGAGATAGGCATTATTGTGCCCATTTATACATTAGTAAAGTAAGGATTAGCAAATTAATAAATTTGCCCAAGGTCCCATATTTAATGTGACAGGACCGGGATTTGAAATGAGGTCTCTGTGCCCTCCCAGTCCATACCCCGGCTAGGTCCCCACTACGCCCACCCTCAGAGTTACTACGTTAATATTGTCTGCCCGTGTGTCTCACATTCTTCTCCTTTTTCATCATTCTATTTCCTTGGACTTACTGATTTCAGCCTCGCCTGTTGTAAGCTCTGCTTTATTTAAAAAGAAAAGCAAGGCTTGGAAGTTAATCACAGGGTTCTCAGCAGCGTGGAGTCTGACAGTGTGTGACGCTATGTGTTTAGAACTCAGTGCTTTGTGATTGTAAAGTTAGCTTTTCTTGGCTAACTACCTTTACTTGCAGAAATGTTAATATTGTATCCCCTTATGACTTTTTTTTAAAAGTCATTTTAAGTTGATCAATCACCTGTCAGTAAGGACTATGACAAGGGAGCGCCTGCTGTGTGAGACATTCAGGGCCCGTGACCATTTAGTTGACAAACACTTGCATGGGAAGATTTTCTTCCATTTTCAAGTGACAGATTTGAATATTATGAATCATGGATCATCACCCAGGCATTAACATCTTAAAGTGGAAGCCTAAATCTGGTCACTGCAGTGCTTGGCCAAAATCCCTTTACGATGATTACCCAGACTCTGGCTTTTATGAGACAATTAACTGCCATGGATAGTACATTTTCATTTAAATTATCCTCATTGTGTGTTCCAGGGAGATGTAGAGTGCAATTTTTTGAAGGCGTGTGATAATGTTCAGTAAAATTCATCATCTGTGTTTTTCCCTTTTGTTGGATTGTCATTGTTCCCCCTTGTGTAGTTTGCGATTTGGCGACTCTGTGCATTGGAGTGTTAAAAGGCTACGCGACTCAATGAAAAAAATTTAGAGAAAAATACTCTAGTTGGGTTTTTTCTTTTAGGCATATTCTCGTTAAAATTGAGTAGGTTGTTTTCCCAATCACAAATATCAAAGCCCAAAGTGCCCTAGGGGTATTTAACATAGAAATTGAGACAAAAATGGATTAAAGTCATTGTTAGGATAGAAATAGAAAAGAGAAATCTCTTCTAGAGAGAGAAAGGCCACCATACCTCAAGAATTTTGCTCTTCCTTTTTTTAGATTATTTTTAATCATTTTTTATTGTTATTCTATTACAGTTGTCCCAATTTTTCCCCTTTTCCCTCCTCTGTCCATCGCACCCCCCACTCCCACAGTCAATTCCCACACTGTTGTCCATGTCCATGGGTCATTCATTCATGTTCTTTGTCTATTCCCTTCCCCCTTGTTTCCACCATTATCCCCCTCCCCCCTGCCCTCTGGTCACCTATAATAGGAATCTAATAAACAAAATAAACTAACAAACAAAATAGAACCACAGGCATGGAGACATGGAACAGACTGAAAGTGACCAGATATTATTTCTTGATTCACCGTATTCCAAGGTGAAATTAAGTGTAAACATGCAGGCACAGAAAGCACTGTGGTAACATTGAAAATGCAACAGCCAAGAGCAACTGAAGACAATTGTTTAAAACATCCCCTTTGTATTTGTTTTTTCTGCTACCTCACTCTCTTTTCCATTCATCACTGGGGAAGGAAAAACTCTTGCATCATCTGAGTGTTTCAGAGCAACTGCTCTGATATAAAATGGTATCACAGATAAGTTTTCCTTTCCTCATATTATAGTTTTATTACAGATGGGGGCGGTAATATTTTGCCAATGATGTGACATAGTACTTAAGAATGATTGACTAGAATGATACGCTGTCTGTCGTTTTCCTTCAGACTGGCTTTTATTAATTAAGAAATCCATTGTGGAAGTTTTGCTGTGGCATGGCACATGCGAGGGGCCACTGAGGTACCACCTGGCTGGCTGACTGACTGCAGGCAGGAAAATGCTAAATTTCAGTTAGAAATTGGTGAAAAATCTTCAGTTAGAGGGAAGTTTGAGAGCCCATGGACCTTGGGGAAAGAACACCTCGCTTAGGCTCTATGCAGGTTAAGAGACTTCTGGCCAAGATGGAGGCTTAGGTAAACATGCTTCACCTCCATGCACAACTCCAGCAAAAATTACAACTAAACTACAAAACAAACATCACACACATTCTTCAGAAAATCAATCTGTATGGAAGTCTGACAACTAAGGATTTAAAGAAGCCACATTCATCCAGACAGGTGCCTTTTCTACAATACGCCATGCTACTAAGACAGGGAGTCAAAGTAGCTCTACCTAATATACAGAAATAAATATAGGGTGGCTGCCAAATTGAGGAGACAAAGAAATACAGCCCAAATGAAAGACCAGAACAAAACTCCAGGAAAAGAACTAAGTGAAATGGAGATAAAGAACCTATCAGATGCAGAATTCAAAACACTGGTTATCAGGATGCTTAAAGAAATCATTGGGTACTGCAACAGCACAAACAAGACCCAAGCAGAAGTGAAGGTTGCATTAAGTGAAATAAAGAAAAATCCACAGGAAGCCAACAGTGGAGGGGATGAAGCTGAGATTCAAATCAACAATTTGGACCATAAGGAAGAAAAGTGCATTTAATCAGAATAGCAAGAAGAAAAAAGAATTCAAAAAGAATAAGAATAGAATAAGAAGCCTCTGAGACATCTCCAAACAAACCAACATCTGAATCATAGGGGTACCAGAAGTAGAAGAGGAAGATCAAAGAATTGAAAACTTATTTGAAAAAATATTGAAAGAAAACTTCCCTAATTTGATGAAGGAAATAAACATACAAGTCCAGGAAGCACAGAGAATCCCAAACAAGTTAGACCCAAAGAGGACCACATCAAGACACATCATAATTAAAATGTCAAAGGCTAAATAAAAAGAGAGAATCTTAAAAGCAGCAAGAGAAAAGAAGAGTTACCTACAAAGGAGTCCTCATAATACTGTCCAGTGATTTCTCAAAAGACATTTTGCAGGCTAGAAGGGACTGGCAAGAAGTATTCCAAGTGATGAAAACCAAGGACTTACAACCTAAATTACGCTATCTAGCAAAGCTATCATTTAAAATTGAAGGGCAGATAAAATGCTTCCCAGGCAAGGTAAAACTAAAGGAATTCATCGTCACCAGGCCATTATTATATGAAATGTTAAAGGGAACCATACAAGAAAAAGATCAAAACTATGAACATTAAAAGGGCAAAAAATTCACAACTATCAACAACTGAATCTAAAAAACAAACTAAACAAATAAGCAGAACAGGAACAGAATCATAGATATGGAGATCATCTGGAGGGTTATCAGTGGGGAGGGGGAAGGAGGAGAATGGGGGGAAAGGGTCAGGGATTAAGAAGCATAATTGGTAGGTACAAAATAGACAGGGGGATGTTAAGAATAGTATAGGAAATGGAGTAGCCAAAGAACTTATATGCACGACCCATGGACATGAACTAAGGGAGGGGATTGCTGGAGGGAATGGGGGTACTGAGCAGAGGGGGGCAAAGTGGGAAACACTGGAACAACTGTAAGAGCGAAATCAATAAAATATATTTTTAAAAAGGGAAATCCATTGTATATGAGTAATGACACCTGGACAAAAAAAAAAAAAAAAGAAGAAGGCATATATTAATAACATTAGTAGTTCACCATTTCTAACTGTGTGATTAAATATTTGAATGTTTTCACTGAACTCCTTTTGAAATGAAATGGATTGAGAAAGAAGCAAAAATTAAGCTGTAAAATAAGAGGATTAGCAATTTTATAGAAAAGTGGTAAGTATAAGGAAGTGCTGGAAGCAGTTCTTAAAGATTAGCATAATAGTTTAATCCTATTTTTGTAAATCAAACTCTAAGTGGTTTGGATTCCAATGATGCTGTCACTGAAAATGACCAAAATAACAAAGGGAGTTCAGAGAACTCAGGATGGTTTTGTGATTTAAAGGTGGACTTTTTAAAAGGCAGTCTATAATTAGAAACAGATTAGTTTTGTTCTCAGCCCTGACACCTTGGGCGAGTCATTTCACCCATCAAAGCCTCATTTTCTTTGTCTCTATGTATTAAATAATTACCACTGTTTTTGCTTTCCTTCCAGTTTTTGGTAAGGCTCAAAAGCAAAACAAAATATAACAAAAACCCATCTTGGGTGTTCCGGTGTGTTTAAATGTGAGCCCTTAATAAGAGTCGATACTCTGTTAAGGTCATAGGACAGGGCTACATATGACGCCAGTTACTGCAATAGCGAAAGGATAAAATACTTTGTTCTTTGAATTATTTCAAACTAAAACATGGTTTTCTTTCTCAAAGTGAAATCGATGAGTTTTTAGTGTTTGTGAATGTGAAAAAAAAGAGGGCTAAAAATTGGCTTTATCCATGCTTCTTTGGGAACTCACAATACAGTGTTTGGTATTTTAGAATAATTGCAAACCGTACCTATAGGTTGGTACTGCATTTACAGTTCCAAATTTTTGATTGAGTAGGTCGTGATCTATCTGTATGCGTATCCATACACAGACGGGTGTCTTAACTATACATATGCACATACACATTACAAGTAATTTGCTTATTTGTTTTTCAGTGACTTATTTCATGTATACACAGAAAGTGTTTCCCTGTCAGACGAGCCCCTTGAGGTTAGGGACTTTGAAGGTCCTGCTCACAGCTCGGCAGCTCCCTCAGGACACAGCTCAGCAAGCACGCTATTCGCAGTAGGTAGAGCCATGCAGGGACCCTTGGTCTCTCCTTCTACCTTTCCTTCGCCTGAGAATGTTGGCTGGTGTCCCTGAGTCCGGGCTAGGGTCTGAGGACTGTAGGTCTCCTTTGCTCCTGGAGTCCTAGAAGCTCAGGCTGGATGTTTCTTCTGACAACCTGGCCTTTTTCCCTTTCTCCCAGAAAAAAGAAACCCTGTTCTCTAGACTCTTGTTTTACCCCAGTGCTAGGTGCCTTATGTTATCTTTTTTCTTCGGGAAGGATAATGAGAGACTGAATAGACAGACAGACAATGGCCAAACTATACATAAAAATAGAAACTTGACCCACAACCTGCACTGAACAGCTCGCTTGGGAAACAAACACCTCATCTGCAATAAATACCCCAGAAGCCAGCTTTCTGTGAGTCAGATTTGCGGGAAGCCACGTTGCTCTCTGGTGACAGTCTGGGAAGCTAAACAGGAACTTCTAGGTCCCCACATTAGCCAGGACTTGATTGGTAACTGACAGCTTCCCTAATTTTTGTTCCTGCTTCCAACTCAGGACCAGCCAGAGAAAGTCCAGTCTGCTCATCACATAAGATGCCACTTCTGGTAGGCACCCTCACGGTTGCACTCACCTCTGCCTCCAAACCTGGGTGCTTCGGGAGCACTTCTCTGTAAAGCTTTTCTTCTTGTCTGCCAAAACACAGGTGATGGTGGCTGACTCCCTCGCTCTAGCAAGCTCTGAATAAATAGCCTTTGCTTTTGCATTTGATTGGTCTTTGTTTATTTCCGTAAGAAGAAATGTCCTATGTTTTTCTTTACCAACTTGAAATGCAGGAAATCTGATTAAAATGCATTAGGACCAGCAAGAGATTGCTCCTGTAATGCTACTAATCTCCTAAGAGATGTTATTAAAATTACTGCAAAGAGAGTTGACCGAGAGGACATTAGACTCACTACTGTGTTTGCCCTGATTTCCTAACTTCGGGTCAGTGCTCTGGGGACGCGCCCCCAACCCCCGGGCACCCTTTCTAAGGCAGAGAATACTGCTATCCTGTCTTACCGCCGGAGTGTAAACTGTTGGCATTTTTTGGCTAAGATTTAAGTAAGCTGATTTTATCTCTTAAAAAAATCAGATATAATTCCTAAAATAATGAACTATAGCAAACACATTCTTAGACAATTAAGTAAAACGTAGTATACATTGTACTATGGCGCCATTGTTATCAATTCCTTCTAACTCCTATTTAATGCATAAACTGCCTAGAATAGTCTTTGACCTCTTGCATTTTTCTTAATTTAGAGGCAGAACCTTTCAAGGTACCTACACGTCTCTGGAACTTTTCAAATGTCAATGTCTGTGTTTTCTTAACGCCCTAACCTAATTTTGTATATGTTAATCTGAGTTCTAAGAGTTCTTGTATTATGTTTAGTTGACATGTTAAAAATCATAGCTCTTTCAGCCTTTTTCCAAGGCTATATTTTACTTTACTCCTATGAAATTCTTCTTACTTGTTCCCGTGTTGGTGTGAATTTACTTCTGATCCCCTTCCATCTGCTGTTTGCTTTCTTAGCTGGAGCTAGTTCTAACCTGAATCTTCGTTAGTGTTAGAGGCTGAGAGTGTCCCCCCAAAATTCATATGTTGAAGCCCTTGTCCCCTCAGTACCTCAGAATGTGACTGTATTTAGAGAGAGGGCCTTGGAAGAGATAGTTAGGTTAAAATGAGGCTGTTAGGGTGGACCCTAATGCAGTCTGACTAGTGTCCTTATAAGAAAAGGAAATTTGGACACACAGAGAGTGTGTGGGCTTACAGAGGAAAAACCACGTGAGGCCGTAGTGAGAAGATGGCCGTCTGCCAGTCAAGGAGAGAGGGTCAAAGGAAACCAAACCTGCCAACGCCTTGATCTGGAACTTCCAGCCTCCAGAACTGTGAGACTATCAATGTCTGTGGTTGAAGTCACGCAGCCTGTGGAATTTCGTTCTGGCAGCCCTAGCAAACTCATACCATTCATTAGTGATTTACCTTAGCGACTCCCCTTATCTCGCATTCTGCAGCGTTTACTACGTACCTCAGCAAAAACGTTTCTCTCAATGGTCCTATTTTCCCACACAGCAGAATATGTTTAAAGCTCAGGTAAGGTAATTTTGTTTGATTAGGACAACACTGAAGTGATTTTATGTCACGCTTCAAGCATCATTATTGATTTTGTCCTCATCTGAGCACATCGTGCAATTGGGTGTGTATCAACCAAGTGGTGCAAGGAAAGTGTAAAGGCCAGGAAGGGAAAAGAGATTAGGGTAACAAATTAGCATGTGGATTAGCAGAGTTGGATTTAAAATGTGAAATAAATAGGATGCCAAGAATAAATTTTGTCTCTATTGTCCATATCATATGAAACTTTTGAAGACCTATTTGAAGGACTAGTAAAGGGCTTGCAAGCTAATAAGATATTGTTTCTTTCTAAGCTTCATTAGAAGGTTGAATTATATATCACAGGGGCCTTCTAGTGTAAGAGAAAAGAAGGTAAACAGTCAAAAATAACCAGCTGTTAGAAATGTATAGAAAATATGAGTGAAGGATTAAGCAGAACTGAACATGGACATTTAATATCTTCCACATGAAACCTCACTTACATGACAATAAAAAACTAAAAATGGTACAAACCTACAAATGAAATAAAACAGGATGCAGACAATAACAAATGAGCGATGTCAGCATGTTTTTTTGAAAATGGAAAAGAGAAGTATCTGACTGGGAAGATCCGGCAGAGCCGAAACCAAAGGAGCTGCAGAGGGGCTTCTGAGAGAAGGGGCGTAAGGCACCTGGTGCTGCAGCAGCTGAAGAAACTGCATGGCCTCAAAGAACAGCCCTGGTGATACTGCAGGTCCTTCAGTAACATCGTTTCACTTAGCATCCTTTCACCGTAATGTTGATGAGGAAAAGAAAATCAGTTCCTGACGAGGTTTGCACATTCTCCCCAAGTCTGTGTGGCTTTTTTCCAGGTCCTCGGGTTCCCTCCCACATCCCAAAGATGTACATGTGAGGTGAATGGGTTTGTCTCCATTGTCCCCATTTGAGTGAGTGAGGGCGTGAATGGCCCTACGGTGCAAGGGCTTCCTGTCCACGGTAGGTTCCATTTTGTACCCCGAGCCGCCAGGACAGGCTCCAGCCACTGCAACCCTGACTTGGAATCAGTGGGATGGAATGTCATATCTTAGTTGTTTTTGCTCATCTATCTTAAATGTGTGCATAGCTCATGTTTATTTCAGTGTTTCATATTAGAAGTGTTCTGGGTCTTTCTTTAGAGGTTTGGTGATGTTTCTGTGACCAGAAATATGCCTTAGGAACTTAATTCTTGTTTATATCAATTAGCCTATGGTAAAATAGGTTTTCTTTTACATTGTTTCCTTTAAAGTTGCCGTTTCCAAAAGCCATGGACTGTATTAATTGAGGACTTACCGTGTTGACGTTTAGGGAGCCCAGTGAAAGCACTGGCTTGGTGATGCGCCCGGCAGATCCGGTGAGGCCTGCCAGTCGCAGGCCGAGCCCTTTCACAAAGAGCTTCCAATCACTATCCTAGTTTTATAGGACCAACAACCAAGGGTCATCTAACCTTGGACAGACCCTTCAACATGAAAGAAGATAAAGATAAAACAAAGCTAAAGCTGTGGTTTGGGGAGAAACAGAAAATGAAAGGAGCAAAACGCAAATAATATCTCTAATGTGCTCAGAGCAATAAGAGAAAATAGTGTATCCATGAAACAAAGAATAGGATATTATACCCCCCAAAAAGATAAAAGAGACCCAGGCAGGGCTCTCAGGTATTAAAAAAGTGATTTTCAGAAATAAAAATTGAATAGCAGTATTGGAAGCTAAGTTGAGGAACTCTCTCAGAAGGAGAAACAAAAAGATGAAGATGGAAAATGGAAAATTTAGGAAAATTATAGGCTCAGTTTAACATGTCCAACATACAAACAAAAAAAGGTCCAGAAAAAACATGGGGAGGGGGGATGGACAAGAAATTATTATAGAAATAATGTTAGATGGTCTAGAATTGAAAACTGTGAATTTCCATGTCAAAGGGACAGCTGAGTTTCCAACATTTACAGTAAGCCATAAAATTTTCAGAAGCCAGAAATAAAAAAATCTGACAATCTTCATTGTCATCATAGCTAAACTTATATAAGGCACACGTGCTTTTAGTACACTTAGTCTTAGAGACTCTTACGGGAAGTAGTAGCATCTTACGCCCTTTCCCAGTGAGGAACCTGAGGCCGTGAGTGGTGAAGGAGCAGCTAATGAGGACCAGAATCAGTTTCTAAATCCGGGCTGTGCGGCTCCAGATTTTACTCCACCCCTGAACGCTACACACAGTACTGACTTTTACAAAACCTCTGGAGAGACCAAAACGGGCGGGGGGCGGGGGTGGTAGTGGGGGGAGTTGGCAAAGGTATCAGATTTCCCAAGAGCAACACTAAAATTATAACGCAATGGAGCAATGCTTTCAAAATTCTAAAAAGAAATTACTTACTACCTAGAATTCTGTACTTGGCCAGGCCTTCAATCAAGTGTATGAATAGCTTCAGAAACCTTTAGAAATTCAGTTTTATCTGTGGTGCATTCTTCCTCAGGAACAACTAGAATTCAATAGTTAGGGAGCCCGATACCAGCAGAGGCCAAGGACAGCTGTCCGGCAGGCCCAGGCAGCGACCTGCTCGGATGAAGGCAAGGCAGACGGCCACTGAAGGGCTCTCTGCAGAAGAGGAGAGCAAGGGGGAAAAGTCATAGCTTAGAGGGGGTTTTGGCAAGGGGGAAAATAATATTGAGATTTTCTAGCCCTCTTTCTGTGCCGAAAGGAAGAAACAGTGGTAAGTGCATTAGAAAATTAAGCCAAAGAAAAGAGGGGCAGAAATTTAAAAAAAAAAGCGCTGCATGTGAAATGAAGTGCAGTCATTACCACTCAAGTATGAATGATACCTCGTTGTCATAATATTATAAAACCTGAATGTGAATTTACCCAAATGTGTGAAAGAGATGTGACTTTAACTGTATTGCACGATGAAGATGAGGGAAAAGAAGACATATTGTTAACTTGCTAAAGGTAATAGCTGGGGCTGAACTCAGGGTTGGGGAAGCATGGAGTAAGAGACTGCTGCTTTCATGATAAGACCTGTAATAATATTTGACTTTAAAAATGTGTAGTGTGTGTGTGTGTTGTGGAGGGGGGGGACTTCTGGTGAGAACCAGAAAACCTACTAGAAAAAAGAATTGTATCTTGTAATTGAATGAAAATAATAGTTAAACAAGAATTAGTTTGGCTTAAGTTTGCTTCTCTAGAAGACTTTTGGCAAGAAACCAGTTTTAGGAGAAGGCTTTAAAAATAGGACTTTATCTAATTTAATGGTGAAGAGAAACATGTACCATTCAGATGGGATGAGCAGAATATTGGCAAAGTGAGGAAGGATCCCTGCACTGGATGGAGGGCTTGGATGAGAGGGAGCTGGAGCGTATTGTGGGACTAATGAGGCTTGAAGCTCGGAAATCCATCTGTAGATGACCAGAGTGCCAGATACAGCGGAGGTCTAACTCAACAGGCAAGTGCTGATGATGGCTTTATGAAGCCATGTGGTCCTGTAAAAACAATCAAAGCTCTGTTTTCTAAAGTCTGTGTAGCCACAAGAAGAAATGTGAATTGGAAGCTGTTGTTTTCTGGGCCACCAACTCAAATGCCAACCCTATCAGTTTCTCTTTTCCGTTTCATGAAATGGGTGATTTTAGAGTCAAGGAAGTAATATTTCATATGAGACCCTTAAAAATATAGGCATTGCCTACTCTATGTGGGTCTTTAAGTTCCTGTTAGAATTTCCTAAAAAATTGAATTCTTTGCCATCTCAGAGAAGTGAATATTACTATAGAGAAAATTCATATCCTCTTACCCTCTCTCTCTCCCTCTCCCCTACCCCCTCACACACACACACACACACACACACACACACACGCCCCACATGTAATTAGGTTTAGTCTTTAATCCCCTATAACTATGTGAATTTTATACAATGTGGTTTCTCGGTTTGTGTTTAAAAATAACATTACCAGGTCCCATCTCAGATTTCTCCCTAATGCCCATAAAAGGAACCCTGCCTGTCTTTCCAAAGTTGAAAATCATCCCCTGGTACAGTGGTTTTCAACCTTTTTCGCCTCGTGGCACTTATAAATTAATTACTGAATTCTGTGGCACACGAAGAAATACATTTTTTGCCGATCTGACAAAAAAAAGATATAATTTTGATTCGTTCACAGCAGACAGCTATTGTTGTGTTGGCTGTTGTCATTTTTTATTTGACAATTTAAAAGAAAAGAGGTCAGTGCCCCTGACTAAACAGTCAGGCATCGCATGCTTTAAAAATTCTTGCGGCGCACCAGTTGAAAAGTGCTGTCCAGTGCAGTCATTACTTTGGTAGAAAGAATGTTTGCGTTGACCACGTAGGAGACGATGATCGTTGTCATCTTTGTGTTGTTCATCATTTCATCAGGTTTTAACCGGTGTCATTTTTCGGCTAGGTCAGCTTCCCCCAGCTCTCACGAATGTGAACTCCCGTAGGTGTGCACAGTGCCCAGTGGAGAGCGCTGTGTTCACCAAGGACCCCTGCACGAGGACCTGAGCCTAACTGGTGCCAGTAAATCACCGCACAGGAGCCGGTGGGAGCCATCATTCACTCTCATGCTTCAGAGGCGGGCAGGGGCCCCAGGGCCCACCACGGCCTCACCCTCTCCCCTCCCACAGGTGCCTTAGGAACAATCCGGGGAAGGGGCGGCAGAGTAGTTTGTGGCCCCGTGGCTGTGAGGTGCTAGGCTCATTAGGCACTCCAAGGGTTATGCCATCATGCCTGAAATGAGAAAGTTTCCGCTAGATTAACAATATGGATCCTTCCAATTGTAAAGTTCTGTGACAAAGTATTGAACCTAAAAGAGAAAAGGATGAGTGACTGTTTTACAATGAAAATAACCTGGAAATCTGTGCAAGGCTGGGTTAGTATTAAACAGGTTCGTGACCTTATAGCAAAGGTGTTTCAAGCTGGGGACGGGAGACCCTCTGCCCCAGGCTGCTCCTTTGAGCGCCAGTCCACCATTGACTCCTGTGCACTATGTATAACAACGGATCAAAGCCACTTTTTAAAAAATTGTTACTGCTCATGGAAAAGTACTTCAGCAACTCTTTCCTGGGAGGCATGGAGAGGAGGTGACTGGGGACAGGAATGACATTTCACATATAAAAGCCGCTTGCTCTTAAGTAAAATTTTAAAATTTTTATTTAGTGATGCAATTACTTTAACATTTCCTCTAGGGCTTTGTGCCCTATTTTAGTAACAAAAGAACAGCTCCTTCCAAAGATGCCTCTAAAATTCACTTTCAAAAGAAGTGAAAGAAGCTTCTAAAATACCAGGAGGGAGGAGAGGAAGAGCCTGCCTGTAATGTGCCAATAACCTCGTTTGGAAAGTAATTATATGTGTTAAAGAGGTAATTCTCCTCTCATCTGTGTGACAATTTAACAAGAATCTAACAGATTTATCGAGCAACCTGAACAAGCTACACTAGCTGCAGGGAGTGCTGGTGATTTATGTGTTTTGCAGAAGACGTGAATACTGGGGCCCCTTTTTTCCTTTTCCATGATCTTGGCATTCTTGAGAAAACCACTGTATTCTCTCGCTCTGAGGACCTGCCCAAGTGAGGGCTTCCGAGTGTCTTTTTTATTGAAATTAAAACTTTGACTTGCTGTTTGTGAATGACCTATTTGGGATGAAATAATACTATAATCATTTATGGATAGGTGACCGGCAGAAAGCAGTGATGAGAACGGCTGTAGATTTGACACAAATCAATGGCTGGGTTTCACAGAAATAGAAGTATAAAATCAGTAAGTTTGGTGCAATCACTATAGTAAACAGTATGGAGGTTTCTCAAAAATACTCAAAACAAAACTGCCATATACCCTAACAATCCCACTTTTGGGTGCATATCCAAAGGAAATCAAAATAGGATATCAAAGAGATATTTGTACCCCATGTTCGCTGCGGCATGATTCACAATAACCAAGGCATGGAAATAACCTGAATGTTCACCAGCGGATAAATGGATTAAGATGATGTGACATATATATGAGAAAGGAGAAAACACTGCCATTTGTAATAACAAATGGACGGACCTAGAGAACATTACACAAAGTGAAATAAGCCAGACAAAAACAAACACTGCATGGTATCACTTATATGCGGATTCTTAAAAATAAAATGTCAAACTCAAAGAAACAGAGCAGAAAAGTGGCTGCCAGGGACTGGGGGTTGGGGGCAACAGGAAGAGGATATTAGGGGTACAAACTTTCAGCTCTTAGATGAATTAACTCTGAAAATCTCATGTAAGACATGGTGGCTATAGTGGATAATATTGTATTGTATCCTCGAACTTTGCTAAGAAACAGTCTCTAAAACTGTGAGGCGATGGATGTGTCAGCCAGGTGGGGGGAATTCCTTTCACAATGTACATGTGTATCAAAACACCACAATATGCACTTTAAATATTTTGCAATTTTACATGTCCATTATACCTCAATAAAGCTGAAATTTTAAAAAGAAGTAAACCAATAGACTCAAAAATTGAGGTGAAAAATAAGTATAAGATCAATATCTAATATTAAAATCTGCCTCTCGCCCTAGAACATTTTAATAAACCTAATGCTTTCACACAATATAAAAAACATTTCCTCAGTTTGGCTGAAGTTGGCGCCACGTTTCCGTGCAGATCTCAGGGTGCCTGCCTTCCTTGGGGCCGTGTACATACGCAGTCTTCCTGGCGCCTTATTGATTCCCTAGGCATTTACTTTCTTTTTTGCTGTTAACTTTATGATCTGTCAGATGCTCCAATGGACAGTTTTCTGATGTCTTTGAAATTTAATTAATATTTACCATGTTGAATGGTATCAGTATGAGGACCTGTGTTGAAAGGTGAAATTAAGTCCATGGTTTGTATTTCAGTTTGGAAGCTGGAGTATCACATGGCACTTATCGTAGCTCACTAATGTGGTGTGCTCAACGAGATCGATACTCTTGTTAATTTGTGGTTTTTTTTTAAAAAAAAAAACCTTTAGGCAAACCAAAAATAAATTATGGAGGGATTATGCTCTGAGGTTCCTAGGAATCATTAAAGTTTTTATGCTACAGAGGCATTTAGTGCTAAAAAACATTTGGTGGGTTCTTTTGTCTGTTTTTACATCCTTGACAAGAAGTCTCGGAGGATGTTGAAATGAGCAGTCTAGATGAGAGCAGAGTTTCGTGACTTGACAACTGAGACAAACAAAGAGCTGGGAGTCATTACAAGGTGTTCTACCTGGCCTGTTTCCAGTCCAGTAAAACCAGAATCTTCCCTCTAGTCCTTAGAGAGAAACTGGAAGTTGATCCGCGATGAAGGCATTGCAGTGATGGATAAAACCAAAGGCCTTTTCCTGCCGGAAGACGAAAACCTGAGGGAGAAGGGAGACTGGAGCCAGTTCACCCTGTGGCAGCAAGGTGAGCTCCTGACTTCTGGATTGTTCTCTGCAGCTAGTCATTTACTGGAAGTGGAGCCTAAACTAGTGACGCTTCCCAGAGCCAGGGTTCCCCACTTTATAGGAAACTGCCCAGAAAAACCTAGATTATCAAATTTCATTCACTGGTTTTTAAAACTACATGTGAGTATTTGTGCATGTAAATATATGTGTGTATGTGTGCGTATACTTACATGTGTATTTGCATAAATATATATAATAGTATTTTGATTTGCCTGATCTTTTATGTTAAATATGTTAGAAAGAGTAACCCTGCTGTGTTGGCGTAACTGCAAAGTCTACCGTGTGCTCATCGATGCCTTAGAAAGGAGCTTCCCAGAGCCTCATTGCTCCGGTAAAGTGGAGATAATCTTGCATGACAAAATGATAGTGCCACGAGTAAGCGTCCTAAGAGATGATAAGACACCAGAGTGACAAGACAATAGCTGGTACCTGAGCTCTTCAAGACCAGGAAGTAGTTCCTATTCACCCTCACATTCCCTGAGCTGCAAAGGCACCTAGACAGGGCTCTGCCCTGTGAGTGTGTGCAGTGAATTAATGTATCAATCTACCCTTCAAATGAGGAGCATTGAATTTTATCTTTAAATCTCTTTCCACTTCTCTTCTTGAAAATTCAAGTTAACCTGGGTTAACAATAGCCATACAAAAGTAAATCCATTTTGAAGATTAAACAGCACGTGTTGCACAACTTTAGCACACAGAGTAAATTGAGAAGATAAGCAGTTGGTTTACATTCAAAGATAAATAAGCACAATCATTTATCACAGCTATGCTTTCAGAATTCTTTACACGTAAGAGAAAGAACTACTTCAGTGATATTTTCAAGGAAACCTCCATCAGAAGAGAGATCACATGGTTTCAAGTGATCCTGTCGCCTTTTTGCCAACAAGATTTTTTTTTAATGGAGCAGTAAGGTCAATATGTGAATAACATGCTAGCTTTATCTACTGACATATCACGAAAATGAGTCAATTGTATAGGCCATAAGCATTGAGCAGTTCATTTAATGCCTCAGTTCCATGGATGCTCTTACACTTCATAGAAGTTATTGGGCTTCCCGGAACAATGCTTCAGAATTGCATGCATCCTGGCAGTACTGTCCGAAAGCAGCCTCCGCTACAGACAGGTACCTGACAAAGTTGAAATGTGCAAGGATAGGGCATATAAAATTATTAAGCAAGAAAGAAAATAAATAATGGAGACATTGTGGTTGGAGGCAACATTTTGACTAAGTTTATGTGTATTTAAAAAAATTTCTGATTGTGGCACATAACCTAAAATTTACCATCTTAATCATTTATGTGTCTATTTGATAGTGTTAAGTATGTTCATATTGCCGTGCAACCAATCTTTGAAACTTTGTCTTGCAAAACGGAAACTCTATATTTATTAACAACTCCCCATTCTCCCTCCCCCCAGCTCTTGGGAACCACAATTCCACTTACTGTTTCTACAAATTTGACCACTGTAGATACCTCATGTAAGTGGAATCATGCAATATTGGCTGGCTTACTAATTTTCACATTTTGATTATACCTGATTTTCCATGAATTATTTTTTTCCTTTCTGATTTTCTGTAATTAACATGTATCACTTTTGAAATAATAATTGAGAGGTCCAAATCAAAACATGGACTTATGAGTAAGATAGCTCTAAGTTTTTAAATCTAGAAGGGCAATAGATATAAAAGAATCATCAAAATTGATACAGATACCAGAAATTAATGATCATTTTTTAAAAAGAGGTCATTCTCAGCATTCCATGAATTATTAAAAGTAGTTTCTTATAATATTTGTTACTTTCATGATATTGTTAAATCCTTTTTCCAGTTGAATGGAATTTGCATATTTTTGTTAAGTTTGACAGAGTGATCTATTATGTTATTGAAAACCTCGTAAAATTACTTCTCACCTTATCTAATTCCTGATTTTGTATTTTTCTCCCTCCTGTTGTCCCTTTTTTAACTGTTTATTATTCTTTTAAACTTTTCAATTGAAACACCTTAATAAATTTATTTCATTCTTTCTTTTTCATTAATAAAAGTACTTAACGACTATGGACCAATATCTGGATACAGCTTTGGATAACATTCCATAAGCTCTAACGTATGATATTTTCACTTATGTTATTTCCAAAGAAAAAGAAGATTGCATTTCTATCTTGATTTCCATTTTGATCCAAAAAATTTAGAAGTGGGTGTGTGTGTGTGTGTCTGTGTGTGTGCATGCGTGTGTCAGAAGCACGTGTTTTTCAATGAGTTGAAGTTAATTAAGTACAAATTCATTTCTGGTTTTATTTTTGTCATAAAAGGATATAAGTCACATAGTTCCTCTTTTAAGAAGTTTTATTAAGGCTCTTTGTGTTCTGAACTTCTGCGAGGAATCCAGTAATCACTTTCTGGAAACATTTATAGTTTAAAGAAGTTTGAGGGCAATCAATATCATAGCTTGCACAGAAGCAGGGTGGAATTTCCAAAGGCAGATGCTCTCTCAGGCCGTGGCTCAGAGGCAGAAGAGAGAATCCTGGAGCAGTTGGGGAAAAGGTGGGAGAGGGAGGGCAGGTGTTAAGCCACTCTGAGAGCTTGGATCCGGACAAAGAAACAGATGAATGTTCGACTTAGTGTTCTAGCCTGGTTAGAAAAGGGTGCTGCGGGATTGTTGAAGGCCTTAAAGCTATGGCTGGAAGTTTTGTTTCTATCCAAATGATAAGTGGGAATTACGGTAGATCTCTAAGTAGTATAATCACTATTGAAGTATATTTCTTCCCATTTTAAATAATCAACTTTTTAGAGTTGAAAGAAAAAGAGTCAATCATATAAATAAGGACTTTCCCCACAGATCAATTTTGAAATTGCAATGTGAATGTTATGGAACATATATTTTGCTTAAATTTGTTAATTGTCACCAACAGTGAACACTAAAGTATACAGTTATCAAACATGCTACACATGTGCAGTCTTCTTTCCTTCCAGAGTCTGTAGACATTGGTGCTAACTGATCCCGGTAGCCTTTCTGAATGAGCTCAAGTTAAACTTCTGAATCCTTCTCAACACAGTGTTCTAAGTAGCCACTATCATTTGATCAGAGTTGTCATGCTTGATGAACCTGTTGTCATCCTAGCAGTAGAACCTTGAACCTAAGAAAGATACAACCCAAGGCATTTAAAAATCCCAACTCCATGAATCTCTCATAAAATGTATTCACATATAAATGAAAAATTTATTTGATTCTTTCAGATCCGCATGAACAGTTAGATCTCTTTCTAGGGCCATTTTCCCAAAGAAACAAAGCTTATCACATGAGAGTTACTTTCAATTCCGTGAGAAGTAATAAAACAACAAAGGCACAGAGCTCGCCTGCCGGACAGTTTCTTCCTCAGCTGAGCCGCTTGCTGTGCAAAGCTGCCTTCTAACTCATCGTGCAATGAAACGGTAAATTGTGCTGAACGCACAGGCTTTGGAGACCAGCCATCCGGGGTTGGAGGGCTGGTGGCACCCTTGACTGCTGTGTGATGGCATATTCCGGAATCTCCAAGACTTAGCTTCCTCATTTAAAAAATAGCATGACAATAGCCCCTCAAGTATGGAGTTGTTGGGAGGATCAATAGCTCTCATGAAAGGTCAGACACACAGTTATTCGATAAATGACAGTGATACTATTTTTATTATGTAATAACCATATGTTATGTAATAATAACAGTGGTGGAGAGGCAGTCTTAGGTCATGGTTAAGAACATGGCCTCTGGTCCAGCCGGGCTGGAACTCCTGCTCTGCCACATACTGTGTGACCCCTGTGCCGTGGTCCCTCTTCGGTAGAATGCGACACTAGCGGCACCTCCCTCAGCAGGGGGTATGTGCCGCAAACAATCATTCTAAGCACGGGAGTGGTCCCTGGTGCCTGAGGAGCACCACGGAACTGTTGTTGCATTCTACCCTCATGATCACATGTGAATAGTTAAAACAACCCGTGGCAATCCACAGATGTCAAGCATCTGCTAAACAGCTGTGTCCCCCAACCCCCAACAGAGAATCTGTGTTTATGGACTAGAAAAGATTTATGTGGCTAGAGGTGCTCTCTAATCCAGTCCTGACCTACTGCCATTCATTAAGCTACCCATTCATTACCTGTCATTCAGTTAAGATGCACCTGCTCTCCAAGTACCATGGGCTCAGCCCTCCCCACTTTGCCCAGGGGAAGTCCAGCCATCTATGGCTGCTCCATAAGCCCCCAGCCTTCACTTAAGCACTGCCCGAACCGCTCAGAACCCGGAATTGGGGGGTCTTGCCAGGCCGTCCCCAGATCCTGTGTGTGGGAAGGCTAGGAAAGCTAGGCCTTAAAAATGCTTTATAATGACTTATATGCGACTCTATCCAAACTGGCATTCTTTTTTTATTCAACTCATTTAGGGCACTCCATTAATAACTTAAACCGGCAACTAACAAGTTGCTCAATTAAGAGGCCAAAAGAATACTTAGAAAAAGCTAAGACAGAAGCTGCTTTCTAAAGTGTTGAGGTCTGTTTGATTAAGGAGAATACCTTTACATTGCGCTTCTTATAACTCATTCTCAGTACATTATTATCTAGGACATAACTAACATTCATTAAATGAAATTAAACTCAGCTTTAGATGTAGCATTCCTTTGTAGGAATCTTGAATAGGGAATTAAAATATTTCTAACTTTTAAAAATTCCAGCATTGTACTCCTTCATGAGACCAAATGACACTGTGCATTCCTGAGCACATGTTCCCTAAGGAATAGCGATTTTTATAGATGATAAAGAAATTTGCATAGTCTAGGATGCTTAGACTATGTCCCAAAATCTGTTTCTCACACAACTCATAGAAAAATCATCTCTCAAAGACCTCCTCCTGTCTTCATTTGAATCCTACTCTTTATCCACATATACAGAATGATCTCTACGATGAAAAATACACTAAGTTCCAATTTAAAATATTATTTAGGTAATTCTTTGGTATAGTCCTGGAATGCATTTTTAAGTTAGAAATATAAGCTATTTTTCTTTGGTAGCAAGCGTATTAGCTTACTGTAGCTGCTGTAACAAGTTACCACAAACGTAGTGGCTTAAAATAACACAAATTTACTATCTTTAGAGTCCCAAAGGTCAGAAGTCTACGGTGGGTCTCAACGAGCTAGAATCAGAATGTCATCAGGGCTGCATTCTTTCTGAAGCCTCCGGCTTCTAGAGTCTGCTCACATCTCTTGGCTTGTAGGTGCTTCCTATCGGCAGAGTCAGCAGTGCCCAGCCAGGCCTTTCTCATTCTGTATCACTCAGACCCTGACTCTTCTGCCTCCCTCTTCCATGTTTGAGGACCCTGCGATTACACTGGGCCCATTTAGTTAATTTATGATAATCTATCTGTTTTAAGGTTTGCTTATTAGAAATCTCAGTGACGCCTGCAATGCCAACCTTTATTTCCGTTTTCCATATAGCATAACCTATCCATAGGTTCCTGGGCTTACAATGCGGACATCCTTGTGAGGGAGCCATTATTCTTCCTGCCACAGGGGGAAAATAGGTATTCCACCCATGCCTTGTCCATTCAACAGCCTTAGTCAAATAGTCCACCGGTGAGTGACGAATTCTAGTCCTTGCTCTGCAAGCCAGTATCTATGGGAGCAAGACACTTCGCCTTCTTGTGTGTATGCAGCTGTTCCCATTCCTACAGTGAGGATAACAATGTAGATCACATTAGTCAAACCAGGATGAGTTAAAGCTATACTGTACTTTGTTTCTAACACTGCTGTTATCATTTATTGTTCTAGGAAGAAAAAATGAAAATGCCTGTAAAGGAGCTCCTAACACCTGTTCTCTACTAGAGAAATTCCCCGAGACAACAGGATGCAGAAGAGGACAGGTACCAAGAGTGTTTTTGGTGCTGGGAAGAACACAATTGTTTATTAGTAATAAGAGAATGCTGATGATTACAAAGAAGTGTTTATTTCCTTTGGCCCGACGAATGCCTCTTGTTCACTCTCTTTTAATGAAACAATTTAATGTGGTTAATGTCAGAATTGACGCTGAAGTGTTTGGTGTGTATAGCTTTGTGGAAAATGGAAGTACTTATTTTTAGTTCCTTCACAAAGAAATAAGAGGAGAATATTAATTTTGAGTCTTACAAAGGCTCTAATCCAAATTGACAGTAATTTTGTACTGTCACTTTAATTTAGCAATTCCCCCACACCTTGATCAATGGAAGAACAGTGTGTTATATTTTCTACACAGATCAAATATTCCGTCATGCACCCAGGAACTCACGTGTGGCCGCACACGGGGCCCACGAACTGCAGGCTCCGAATGCACCTGGGCTTGGTGATTCCCAAGGAAGGCTGCAAGATCCGATGTGCCAACGAGACCAAGTATGTATGCTCCCACCGTTGTCTCTTTCATGCCTCACCTCTGACAATGATTGTTCGTTACAACAAAACTACATTCATTTGGATAGTTTCTCTTCCTTTGCAACTGGTGTAGACGGGGGTGGGTGTTATTAATTCCAACTCTTCAATCTCTGTCACTTCTTTGTTCTTTCTGTTGGTCTGGAGATACTGCCCAGTTCCAGGGCTGCCTTCTATAGTGATTTCTCCCCAGAGCATGCACACCTGGTTGATGAGCCTTATTGCTTTTCTTTCTAGATGAACAGACTTGAGTCAGCTGACTTGTACGGAGCCCCATGCATGTAACACATTGTGCATGTTGCTTTACCACTTGAATGACTCAACCATCCAAAGAGTCCCCCTTCCTGAAAAAAACACCCCGGTGATATTGATGTTCTGTTTAGAGGAGTCAGCAAGGTGCCGTGGAAGCTGGCTTCCTTGTTCAGATCCCAGCCCTGCCACTTAATTCTGTGTCACCTTGGCCCATGACTCACTTAATCCCCTCAAGCCTCAACCGTCTTACTTATGAAATTGGCGATGATACTATCTGCTTTGCAGGATTGTTGCATGGATCAAATAAAATAAAGCCAGCAAAGTACTTGGCCCAGATCCTAGCATGCACAGGGATGTGAGTGTGAGGGCCACTCTCCCCACGCCCTTTCCTCTCCTAATCTTATTACTCCCTTCACCTGGATTCCCATCCGAAATAAGCCTGTTCCTAAGATCCAATTTAGTTTCATGAAAAGGAACCTTTCTTCTGACTCATTAGAGTGTGCATAGTGTATATTCTCAGTGGCCCTGCTCTTTATCTCCCATGGCTTTTTATTGGTTAGTATATATTAGCCTAATCTCTGTGAGTGGGCTGTAAGCTCCTGGAGAGCAGAAACTAAGTTGTTGGTCTTCTTGTGCATTTCTTATGGTCCTTAGTGGAAGACTGATGGAGGGGGTGTCAGTTGTTGACAGATGGCGCAGCAGCACCGAGTGCTGTGGGGAGACTCCGAGGAATCGGGTGGGAGGGTCTTCCCCTGCCAGGGGTGACTAATCAGGGGGATAACATGAGCTTGAATGCCATGAGTCATAAGAGAGGCACAGGCGAAAATGCTATAGATGGGTCAATGGGCAGGTTGCTCATTTGCTGCTGCTGTTTGGGAATCTTGTCAGTGGTGATTTTTAGAGACAGGAAGGATTTGGCTATTGAACGCTTGGAGAGAATGGCATTCCTGACTGAAAGAGCAGCATCGGTAAGGCACAGAAGCCAAATATTACAGGCCACATATGAGGAATGTTGAGTGACTTCAGCAGTCAAGAGTATAGGATACTGTTAGAAGGTAAACTGATGCACATTAAAATTTTTGACAGTTTATTTGAGCAAACCGCAGTTCAAATCAGGCAGCATCACACCAGAGGGGGTTAGGAACACCCCACCGGTTGATCCTAGAGGCCACGTTTTTATAGAGAAGACTCTGAAACAAGGGAAAGAAATTATTCGGCTGGTCATAGTGCTGCAGCGGGCTTCTCCGGGAAAGCCTGGTTGGCTGCTTGTGGGTTGTTCTTAAATTGCGCTTTCTCAGATTCGAGTGCCCTGCCTCGGGCTTAGTTTTTGGTTGGCTCGGGTAGGCTACCACCACTTTGGAGCCCCCTCCGTCTAACGGCCTCCTTGTTTAAATTGTTTAACGGTACATACAGAAAAAGGTGGGAAAGTGAAAGAATGGGTTAGAAGCTAAATTCTAGAGGGCTTTGATACCAAATGAATGGGATCAGTCCTTAGTTAGGAAGTGAGTCTGGAAGCCATGGTAAAGTCTATTATATGTGGGACGATGGGAAGGACAGTTAACAGACCGTCGCAGTGTCCCACCAAGAAGAACTAGAACTGGGGTGCTGGAAAGAAAGAGGAAGTAAAAAGCAGGTGCAGAAGATATTATGAAGACTGACTAAAGTGAATCTTAAGTGTGTATGGTGCAAGGATGGGGGAGGTCTGAGATGACTTGGCTGTTTCCATTTCGGCCTGTAGGAGGGTATTGATGCTTTAGCCAATAGTGAGAACTTGGGAGGCAGGAGCCAAGTTCAGGGACTCCGGGGTAATGGATAGCGAATTCAGTGTTTGCGTATATTTTCTTCAAGCTGCTATTGGAACACAGTAGAAATATCCAGCAGTTGGCTAGATATGGAGGCCTGGAGTTCAGGAGAGAAGTCAAGACCAGACATAAAGGTATGAGAGGCAGACTTAACCGAGGTTCTAAAGGAAGCTTGAGGATCCTTGAATACATCTATGTTTAGAAGGCCCAAGGAGAGACAAGAACCACGAAGGAAATGAGGCAGCAGAGGGCAGAGTTGGGGGGACCAGGAGAAGGAATCAGATGACTGGACGGGAGAGGTTTCTTCCACAGTGGAATGGATCTCGTTAAGCCTTTGGGAACTCAGTTTGGGTCTGCACGGTCTCTCTGCCAAAGGGAAGAGGGTTTAGGGTCATGGCAGGGGACCCGGGGATACACGGAGGAGGTGGGGGGATGCTGGGGAAGGCACAGATTGACAAGGCCGACTCCCTGGAGATTGGATGTGAGCCATGGGGCAGTGAACATGGGAAAGAGCATCAGCTCTCGTTCCTAAGTGCGTCCTTGGGTTGCAAACTTACTTGTTCTCTCTGTCTCTATTCTTCCCTTCCTCTGCCCTCTGTTTATTTGTTTATTTTAAAATCTGTCTGTAATGTGTACAGATACTTAGGAAAAAAATACTTGGGAATAAAAATCCACTTAGGAACAGACAGCGAGAGGGAAATGTGTGGAACTGACCCTGGTCACCAAGGGCCTGAGGTGGAGAGAAGCCCGCGTTGAAAGAACGGGTGTGGCATTCTAGAAGAGGAGCAGGAGAACAGAGCCGGAAGTCTCAGCGAGAATTCAGAGAGGGTTCAAAATGCAACAGTGATGCTAGGAGACCTGCCCAGCCTCCCAGCAAACACCTGGGGGCCATGCTTGGCAAAGGAAGCAACTGCCAGCCCCTCCCCTCACCTGCCAGAAGTAGGGAAGGATTTTAAGGCCCAGTCTTGCAACTCGCTTGGGAAGTGGCCTTGAATGAGAACATTAGCTTGGCAGCCCCTCAATTTTCACTGTGCGAAAGTGCAACCTACATCACATGACAGTGAGTACCTGCTGATAACAGTAATGTGCAGATAGTGTATTTGGTATAGTGATTATTAAAAAGCACTTGCGACCCACTTACCTATTGCTGGGCCAGGGAGGCAACTTTCTAGAGGATGAAATGCTTCCTGTTCTTATGTCCCCACAGAGCTGGTGGGCATCAGTGCCATTTGGCCTCCTCATGATTACTGGTCAGCATCCCCCTCTGTTAGGGTAGACAAGGAGCACCGGGGAGTCTCCCCCATTGGTGAGGATGGTGCAAGAGGAGGTTCTTGCACTGAGTGTGCCAATGGCTAGAGAGATGAATGGATAGAGCCCTAGCAGCCAAAAGCTAGCAGGATGATTGGATAGAGAAAGAAATCCCTCCTCTACCTATTCCTATAAGAACCTTGGGTTTTAACAGGGCGAAGAGAAGTTCTCTGAGATGGGAGTCTGCCATTCTTCTGGGCTGGCACTTGAATAAACCTCTTTTCCTTTTACACCTGCCCCTTGAGTTTGGTTTCCGCCACCATGGGCAGCCACACCCACCTTCTTTAGCTTCCCCTCCATGACCCTCCTGTTGTCCTTTATGTTGTGTTACATTCTCATCCTTAATGATCCTTAACTCAAGTATGGTCAAGTACTTAGTCTCAAGGCTAAGTCCTTATTACAAAAACAGTGTTTTTCGTAAGAGAAATGTGTCCATTAAACTGGAGTACTGTGGAGTGCCTATGGTGAAAATAGCTGGGTAACTGAAAAGCAGACAGTTTGTGAACTCTGAGGACAGAAACACTATCATATGAAATCTGGAAGTTCCGGTTGTTATTGTAGAAGTACTATCAGTGTGGAAAGAGAAGTACATATATCAAGGAATCGGGCTTCCCTGTGCTGGGCGACAGGAAGCCATTTTTCAGAGCTTCTCAGCTTCCAAGAGTAGGCAGGTTACTGGCAGCAATTTGTGCATGGTAGTTCTCAGGTACTAGTAACCACATTGCTGTTTCTCCAGCACTGTGTGATTCCTGCTAGTGTGCATGTTTACATGTTCCATCACTGCAAAACTTTGCACTGCCTTTTTATCTGAAGATGAGCTCATAGGTATGCAGCCTTTTATCACTACAAGCAAAATAATCATTTAAAATTAATAAATCTTTCCTGATTACAAAACTGATTCATGTTCCTTTTATATAATTTATAAAATACAGAGAAACACAATCATAAAGGTACTCAGAGATACTGCCCAGATGCTTCTCAGTACCTGTATCTGTGTGCTCATGTTGCTGACGGGGATGAAATGGTAATAATATATACTGTACTTACCATGTAGAAAGCACAGCACTAAGCACGCTACATCCCTTAGCTTGTCAATCCTCACAACAGTCCCACGGGATTATTAAAATGTGTTACAGCTGAGGACACTTGCGGAGATGCTCAGTACTTCCCCAAGCTGACTCAGCTCAATAAGTATTCATATCTGCATTAGTTTCTAGGGTCACCATAACGAATCGCTACAAACTGGATGACTTAACAGAAACTTATTCTCTCCTAGTTGGGGAAGCCAGAAGTCTGACGTCAGGTAGCAGCAGGGCTGGTTTCTTCTACAGACTCTGAGGAAGAGTCCCTCCCTGCCTCTCCACTGGCCCCAGTGGCTGCCGGCGTTCCTCAGGGTTCCTCGGCTCATGGACACATCACTCCAGGCTCGGCCTTGGCCATCAGTCGCATCACCTTCTCCCTGTCTTTTCCCCACCTCTTCTCTTGCAAGGGTACTTACTGCATTTTGGGCCCAACCTAATCCAGGGTGATCTCCTCTCAAGATCTTTAACTTAATTGCAACTGGAAAGACCCTATTTCCAAATAAGTTTACATTCACAGGTTCCATGTGGACACACCTTTTTTTTGGTGGGAGGGTGGGGGGCCCATCGTTATAGTTAAATCACTATAATGTTGGAACCGAGGTTTGGTCTCGGTCAGTCTGACTTGAAAGTCTGTGCTCTGAGTTTCAACCCCATAACCTCACTATATAGAGAATTTGGGGCTTTTGTATTTTGTTGTTGTTGTTGTTGTTGTTGTTTACAGAATTAGGATCATACTGTATTTATAAAATGATCACTATGAATGCTGGCTTTCATTTCCAGACAACGGGGTATCAAGTAGAGAAAGCAGCTGGGAAGTCCCTCTTTTCAGCTATTTGTGTCACTCCAGACAGTCCAGGCTTTCTGGTCTATTAGATGAGCTCATTAGCGATCTTGATCCAGACCTGAATGAACTTGAACCAGTAGATGAAGAGGCCACCTGCAAGTGGGAATTGTTACTCTCGTGCATTGGCCAAGTTGCATGAGCTTTGGATGATCCCAGGACGGAATTCTTTCTTCCAAGTCTCCAAGAGGGCCTCCCGGTCCTTCTGCAACTAGGGCAAGGGAAAGAAGAATGACCGTGAAGTTCTCCTGGAGACTTGGCATTACTGCCTGCAAATTGCCAGCCTGCAATGTTAGACAGACCAATATGTCGCCAGGAAAGCGTGCATTGTCATTAGTGTCAGCCACGGACTAAAGAAATGAATTGGCGATAAGTCACTTAATTCCTCTCTGTATTGCTATAGAGATAATGGCCTCTTCCCATATATGTCAGGTATTTTATAACATATTTTTTATTAATCTCTCAGTTTTCCAATTAGGAAGATTGTGTAATAGGCATGCTAAAATATTAACAATAGAAGAGAGACAGTTTTTTTAATCCACTATGAATGATTCATAGATACTTATTTTGTTTTCTTAAAGTGTCTAAGATAATTACATTACAGAAGCTGTGAATTAACCAAATCATTTAGAACCAAATATTTGAGCCCCTTCGTTCATTTTTTGCCCTTGTTTCCCTGAAATCATAATTTGTTTCACAAAATATATCCATCTTCCACCTACAAGTCCACCATTCAAGTTTTCCCATCTGGGATTAAAGGACAAAAATGGCCTTTTTATCTGGATATATTTCCAGAAGCTTTGTCATTGAAGATTAACATTTTGTCCTTTTTTTTCCCTTCAAGCAACCTGGTGAGTTAAAAGCACTAAGCGGGTTTTAACCCCTGTCGGAGTGAGCGCAGCGTACTCACAGCTATTTATAGGCACAGTTCCATATCTACGCTGCCACAGGGCACGGCAGTCCCCACGTTCACAATGAATTGTGTCCAGACATTTGTTCATTGAACTGATTTTTGAGAAATTGTGAAGTTGGAATCCATTTTCCTATGCGATATTAAATTATGTGGAGGTTCCTGAGCCAGCCCCCAAAAGCATTTAACTCATGATCTTTATTAACAGAGCTCCGGAACCAGTGACTATTTATAATACTGTTTCTGTGGGGAAAATGCATCCTGAGTTTTTGCTTCAGATTGTAACGTTATGCATCTTCACAAAAGCAAATTAAGAGCACTGAAGTCACATGACCTGGGTTTAAATCCTGGCTTTCCTTCTTATTAAGTGCAACTTTAGGCAAGTTGCGTAATCCCACTAAGCCTCTATTTCCTCATCTGCAAAATGGGAAGAATAAGAATATGTCTCTGTGTGGTTTTTGGTATTAAACTGTATTTACAAAATCCTGTGGAGCGCGTGCACTCAGAATATTTGAGTTTTTATTTTTCTCTTGCCTGATTGCTGCAGACATGGGACTCTCGTCCCTTGGATTCCAGGGAGTGAGACCCATCGCTCCTACAACATTGGAGGCTGTTCCTGTAGCCTGGAGAGTGTCCTGTGACAGGGATGAGGGTGGGGGCTTTACGGAGGTAGGAAGCTGAGCATGGGCAGGGCCAGGGCTGGTGAAGAAATGACCCCAGTACAGATGGCGACTGTGATTTCATAGGCCTGGGACTGGGTGGGAAGCTGGGGGAAGAGGGGTGCCGGAGCACAACTGAAAGCAATCCTCCATTTTTCCTTTTCCCTCCCATTCCCCTTCCCGGAAACAGGCTGAGGGGGAAGGGGCAGTGCATCCCATCTCTGTGGCCTCATGAGGCTTTCTCTTCTTCCCTTTCTTTGTCCTCCTTTTCTGGCTTTCATAGCTCTGAAGTTCTTTGCTTCTGGGTGACCCGGGACCAAGAGGAGGAAGACAGAAGCTATAGAGAGAGGCAGCAGTGGGGTGGACCGCAAGGTAAAGCTAGACCCCAGGCTCACTTGGAGAGGAGGCAGGCCCTGTGGCATGCGGGCTGGAATGGCTGTCCCCATGTCAGGACATGAGATACCCTAGGGGTGCATGTATACAGAGCCTGTTTGTGAAGTTAGCATCTTTTATTGAAATTAATATCTTGACACCAAATAAAATAGCAAATATTATACCCATTTCTCAGAGGAAAGCTTATTAAATATGTCCTGTGAAATGTAATATGAAGACTGAATTCCTAACCAACAGCTTGGCTCAGAGAGTTAGAACTTTATTGCTGAAAACAGCCTCAGAGGTCATCTTGTCCCTCTCCATCACTGCGCAAATGGGGAAACTGAGGCCCCTGGCTGATATACTTTGTCACAGCCACATGGCTAGTTAGCAGCAGTCAGAATAAGGACACAGGTGTCCTAGCTTCCAGAAAAATGCTTTGTCCAGATAGGTAGGTAGGTAGATAGGAAGAAAGTGTGTGTGTATTTCTAACTGTGTGCATCAGGAGGAGAGAGAGAAGGGGAAGTGGTGATAATGGAGTCCTACATATCAATTCCACCATGCATAGAATTTCCACTGGAGCCAGACTGAGGAATTTCAATAGCTCAGAATTAACAAGAGCTGTGTTAAGTATCCTTGTTCCTGAACTCCTTGACCCAGGTTTGTATTCCCCTCAGCCTGTTTAAATACCGTATAGGGCACCTCAGCAGAGCATCTACAGGCACTACTATTCCCTAGCACTGTGATCTCGAGCTAAAGGTTTGGGCTATAATGAAGCAACTCTGGTGACTTTCTTTCACAGATCACAATATCACTGCAGACATCTCTTTCCTGGAAAATTAGAATCATGTCATTTGCCTACCTGAGAACAATTTAGTGGGGATCACTGAGATAAGAGCTATAAAGTTTTTAGGTGAAAAACTCTATAAGCACCTAGTGTCATTCCTTAGCATTAGTAATATTGATGGTAATTCTATAACAAAATTATACTCACTATGTATGTGCTGCCATTATATCATTATTGTGAATTACAATTATAATTCTTTGAGGAATTGAGTAGTTATTTTATATTGCTATGTCTTGTGGCCGGATATTCTCATATTCTTTTGCAAACCGTAAAGAGACGTTCTTCTCATAATGATAAGAAATTCTAGAAGTAAGCCGAGGTAGCTGCCCACCTCCGATCCTGTTTTTCTGACCCCTCCAAGAAACACTGTGCGAGCACCTGCAGGAAGACTCCTCTTAAAAGCTGCTCTAAAATCTTTTCTCCAGGGGGTTCTTACCATGTCATCGTTTGTGTGTAACTTAATCATGTTTGGTGGAGTTTTGCTCATAAGGAAAGTAACCTCAAAACTATTCCTTGACACTGCAGTGAGAGTCTTTGTGTTTTATTCAGAAGAGATTCCAGGTCCTTTGACACCCTTACGTTCTGTCTCTTTCCCAGCAGCCGATGTATCTCTCATTAACCCCACCTCATTTCAGTCTGCGCGTCACTTGAACGGGGTTTTGTTGTCCTTTCTTGTCCCCTCTTAGGTTAATTAGGGCTATAGCTTTAATCATCTAGCTCTGGTGGGTGACAGAAAAACACCATTTATGTAAGTGTTCAGAAGGAATCTACACTTAAGAAATTTATATAAAGTAATGGAGTATCTTTGCTGTTTTCAGGAAAATGTATGAAATAAAATAGAAGGACAAATAAAAGTCTACTAGGACACTCTCCCCCGTGAGGTTTGTGGCCCTAAAGGAATCCAGCCCTTTGGAATACCTCCCAGATTTCTTGTTTTAAAAAACTGTGTAAGCAGTGGTTTATACTAGTCCATATTTGACTGAAAATATCTGTAAAGCCACAAACCAGTGGTAACTTAAGTTTCCCCCTTATGGGTACTGGTGTTTCATAAATGAACCAGCATGTTCCAGCCTTAAAGTTTTTCCCAGTTTACAAGGAATTTAAGTTAATGAATGCAGTGTTCAAGGTTTTTCTCCCATAAAGCATTCTTAAACCTTTGACTTTCTTGGACCTATCAGAATCTAGTGAAAATGCCTTTTTGTGCAACCTAGAATTTTCTATTTTGTTGTTTTAATTACTTCTAGTATTCTAAGTAGGTTTCAGATTCTCTGCCATCCAAAAAAAAAAAAAATGCTGAGAATCACTTTGTGTAAATCACTAAGCATGCACCCCCTTGGAAGAGTTCAGTTTTCTCTAATGAAAGCTAATTCATAAAAATAACCAAGGCAATGTTGGGTAGCATTATACCATTGCCCAACATTATCACCTCTGTCTTTTATCTTTTCCATATTTTCTTTTCTCCTCTGTTGTATATTTGCTATCATTAATTGAGGATATGTTATGTGCCAGTCCTCACATCATAACCCTCACATCAATTATGCAGATGAAGAGAAAAAGGCTCAAATATGCTAAGTAATTCATCCTGAGTCACACGGTAGTAGATGAAGGACCAAGAGGTATAAACCTGCTTCTGTTCCAAACCCGTGACTTTCCTTCATGCTGTGGCTTCTCCCCCCTTTCTCTCCTTCCACACACTGTTCTTTGCCTTTCCCTTTCTTCTTACGTAACTGTAGTAAAATACACATAACAAAATGTACCATCTTATCTATATTTAACACACAATTTTATGACATTAAGTACACTCATTTAGTGCTATCATCACCGCCATCCATCAACATAACTCTTTTTTAATCTTGCAAAACCGGAACTCTACCCTCTGAATAAGAGCTCCACATCAGTCTACTTTCCATCTCCATGAATTCACTACTCTAAGTATGTCATGTATGTGGAATCACACAATATTTGTCCTTTAGTGACTGGCTTATTGCACTTAGCATCATACCCTGAAGGTTCACCCACGTTGTAGCATGTGTCAGACTTCTTTCTTAAGGCTAGGTAGTTTCCCGCTGTATGTATACAAGTATATCTCATTTTGTTTCTCCATCCGTCCGTCACTGGGCACTTGGGTTGCTTCACCTTTTGCTACTGTGAAGAACGCTGCCATGGACGTGGGTGTGCTCTTTTCCCTTTTGAGTAAACTTCCCCCCGCCTCACCTTCTGCCTATATTGTAGGCTTGTCAGTGATAGGCATTAATGTTGCTCAGTTCCACTGATAAAACCTAGAAACTGACCATCAAACTGTATAAGCTAGGGATCATTTCGTTTCTTTTTTCTTGTCACTTTTTTTTTCTTTTTTTAGCTTTGCCCTTCTTTTCAAGTTTGGTTTTGCATGGTAGTGAATAAATAGTCTGTCATTTATTTGAGTCTCTATATTTCTCCTCAGTCATATGCAGGGATGGGCAAAATTAGGTTTACGGCTGTGAATGATGTGAAACATGGTTTATTCTTGTATTATTAGTTATTGTATTATTTTCTGTACAAACAACTGTAAACCTACTTTTGCCCATCGCTGTATTTGTCTTTTGTTACAGTTAGATGGAACTCCAACAGGACTCTTTGAACCTTCAGAGGAATTGTATCAAAGAACTGAGCAACACGTGTTTATTGAATGCAAGATATTAGGCCAGGTGTGTGAGAGAACACACAAGGGGTGTGTGTGACGGAGGTGGGGGTGGGGTCAGTAGGAGTGGAGATTCGGTTCCCAGCTTCAAGGAACTTTTAACTTGCGAGTGTTTGTTACTTTATTAGTTAGTTTAAATTTGGCAATTTCATTGCCTGATTCTTTAATATGTCTGGCATGAATTTGCCTTCCACCAGCCCCAAGCCCTGTCCCCCAGGTCATTAGACAATGACTGGAGACATTTTGACTCTCACAGTTGGGGGGGATATACTATTAGCATCTAGTGGGTGGAGGCCAGAGATGCTCATGGAGCCCAGGACAACCCCCCAGAACAAAGAATTACCTGACCCTGAATGTCAGTAGTGCCAAGTTTGAGAAACCCCGCAATATGTAATATTATTTAATTTAATATTGATTAATCACCTAGTAATGAATATAAAAAGACACAATCATTTTTCTAAGGAAAACTTCCTTATGCTAATGTAGTAACTTGAAATCGAACTAGCATTTTTCCGTTCTATAATTTTAATTATTTGCTAATCCAGAATATAAAATTTTAACTTCTTGAGTGGAATTTTAATATCTAAAGAAAATTTCCTAGTAAAAGTTTTTTATTTTCAAAACATAACTTAGTATGTAATGTATTGACAATACCTGTTTGAGAAAGAAGAGAATATTAGCATGGTTAAAAAACTTTTATTGGATTTGAAAGGCATTATGTAATTGCTCCCTGCATATTCTTCTCTTTGCTGCTGTATTTAGACTAACATTATATTTAAATGTTAGCCCCTGTACAGATATTTTAGGAAGTAGTACTCTTAGCCCCAAAAGGGCGTTTTGATGGAAAATATTCCATGGATAACCTAGTTGCTTCACAGGTGACATTAGAAACATACACTATCTGCCTTTCCATAAAATGGAACTTTTTTATAAAATAGAACTTTAACAAATGAAATGGCTTGAAAAGAGAATCATTTGGAGATGCACAGACACTCTGCCAGGCAACCTACAGGGCACAGAAAAGCCAAGAACTGGTGGCTATGTGTAGGTCTGAACTCATCTCTGAACCACCAGGGAGGATTCCATGGTAACATGGACCAGGAAGGTGGCTTGGGCACGGGTCGCTGGGGCATGCGTTTGAAAGCTCACCCCACTAAACAAGCCTCGCCTAGATTTCTAACAAGAGTAAATATGTGCTTATCTCCAGTCTCCTAGCCTTTGTACTCCTTCAGTGCTGAGCGATGAAAATTGATGTTCATGGTAAGAATCCTGAAATCCTTTCTTAATCACCACAAAAAGAATAAATCCTGGCTTGGCGGTTCACTTAACTGGTCCCATTGCAAAGATTATCATGACAGTGCCTTCCTGCACGTAGACACAGACTGATCCTCGAGCGTTGAATCACAGGAATCCATGTTTTTCTGTTCTAGGACGTGGGAGGAAGGCAAGGTGCTCATCTTTGATGACTCCTTTGAGCACGAGGTGTGGCAGGACGCCACGTCTTTCCGGCTGATATTCATCGTGGACGTGTGGCACCCAGAGCTGACACCACAGCAGAGACGCACCCTTCCTGCAATTTAGCATGTTGTGTGGGCTCAGGACACACTAGAGAGGCTGCCTCTCTGGCTCTATCTCCTTGGGTGTGAGGATAAAAGTTCAAGCACAAACGCCCTTAATTTCCTTGATTTGCAGCCTGAAAATTTCTAAACCTCCTCCTAGGGTTAGAAAACACTAAAGGGAATATTTTCCTTGCTGCAATTTACTTAGAAAATGCCCTGATGTATTGCATCCCATGACAGCACCAATCTGGTGCTGTACTTCAGGTGACTACATGATAGCTTCTACGTTGCCAACCAAAGATATTTTCCTCCATTTTAGAATGGGCTAAATCAGTGTACAGTGAGAATACATGTAGAAAACTGTGAATGGATTGCTATAGCTTGTAATTTTTCTATGCAATTATATTTTTCTAGGGTAGCTAGATGATTTTTTTGTCATCACATACCACTACTTTTTTGTTGATCTTAATGATAAGCTGTGTAAAATGCTTCACTTCTGGCTGTTAAATGGTAACTTTCCCGGTGAACTCAGACTTCCCATTTTTAATTATTTTTAGACAAAGACACTCATGAAAGAAGCAATTTTATTTTCCTAATACAAAGGAGAAAAATGCAATTATGCCAATGTCTATGAACTGTACGGCTCCCTACCCACTGCATCTGTTTGCTTTTCTGTCTCCATTGAGTGCCAGCGTCTTCACTTCTCCCCTCACCAGGAGCATGGTGGGGACGCTGTCAAAATGGCATTTCTTGCTAGGAGGAAGCTTTTAGAAAAGGGACATGGAATCATTTTATATTGAGTTATAAAAATGCCATATGTAAATTTTTTAATGCCAGGTGTTAGGTAGAGCTTAACAAAAAATAAAGTACAATTTTTCCCATTAAAAAAATTCTCTCAGGATCAGGCAGAGTGGTAGCTGCTAGGACTCTGGCTCCAGGCCCGGTTGCTGTCATGAGACAGAGCTGGAACCCAGAGCATCGTTGCCTGTTGTAGATCCATGTGGGCCACCAAGTCCGTGACAGGATCCCCGTCACAGGTTTGCAAGAACATGAAGGATGGCAGAGAGGAAGAGCGAGAATGGCAGGATCTTTGTCCTGGGTATAAGGCGTCAAGAGTGCTCTCCTCTTCGAAAGAGTTTAGGAGACTTCCAGCTCCCTTGCTTGAAAAACTTACGCCATTTTGACATCTACTTTGAAATAGCAATTATTATCCATAGCTTAGCTTTAATATTACCCACAGCACCAAAATGACTGTTGAAAATGGTCTCACCTGCTCATTCCAAAGCTGACCAAGTCATTAATTTGGTAGATTATTAATGAATTAAGTTCTGTTTTTAAAATTAAAGCTAACTGGAAATGTTAGCTGTGAGAATGTAATATTAATGCACTGAATTTAAGCCAATATGAACAAAAATGCTGGAAATACAATACATAGGTTACCGAATATCATTTATGGGTTAAAAAAAAAATTGTGGTTTCCTTTCCATCCAAGGACAAAGGAGGATGCTTTCTTATCTCATATAAAAAGCAGTACTTTAAGACTGAAAAGGACTTTTTGGCTTGTCCTTAAGATCATTAACTTTCGAGAGAAGAGTTTACAAAATATTTTTTGTGTTCCCTTCTGTTTTTCCAATGTTCAAAAAACTCACTAAAGTAGATGAAGAAGTATATGAGGAAAACATCAGAATTAATTACTGAAGTCCAGAAGAAAAGGCAAACTCTTGAAAAATAAAAAAGGTATTTTTGTCCTTCAGTATTTATTGAACAGAGGAAATGACTGACAAAGGACAATACAATCAGTGCTCATGTGGTAACATTCATGTCACTTATACAGTTTGGTTCTTGTATGTGCATTGCATACACAAAGAAATTCAAAGTATAAGTTGTCATTGTTGAACCATCATCTTACAGCCATGTAATGAAATCATGGAATAGAGTAAGAATTAGCTCTTCACTTAGTCATTATAATATGATATGTAAAATCAGGTCACTACAGGATTCTAAATATTGCCAATTGAAAAGCCAGAATTGTTATTACTGTCACAGAGGGTTGGCAATAGTTGACTCCAATAGCATTTTAGGTACTTGGATTCCACAACTACCTTATAAACCCAAATAATAAAATGGATTTTCTAATTCACTTTAATTCTTCATCTTCCTTCTTTATGTCATGGTATATAAGAAAGTGTTTCAGTCACTGCATTTGGTAGAATTATTTCAATATTAATTTGAAATGTCTACACAAAATGAATTAGTTTTATTAATACTGGGGTACAACTGGTTGAGAAGTATTTTAATTCTATTTCAATTTTATTTCAAGGGTGAAATACAAAAATTACCTCTGTTAATTATACCTACCAGTAGAAAAAAAATTAAAATACTAAATCCATTGAGAAAGAGATGTAATAAATGGTTAAGAATAGCAATATTATCCATTGAGGGTGATTTATGGCCAGTTGAATCACCTCTTTCTTTTGAATTTTGAATTTTTTAGCTAAAAAATTAACCCTTCCAAATCCTTAAAATGTCAAAGCATATTTTACTGCTCATTACAATTATTATTATTTGGCATAGAGCACCGACTGGTCATACTAATAATGGCCATGTCATGCAGATGGCTGGGAGATTAGGAGATATCTAAAAACGTACAACTGGTTTTGGGAAACATGGCACAAGTAAAGATATCATACCTTATGATATCTTTAATTTTATCTAATTTCCTTTGAATGGATCGTTGGGGGCTCTTTTATAAGGAGAATAAACAAAGAAATACAATGATCTTTGGCATTTCATCCTGCATTTCCAGTCTTCCCTTATGTTCAGCACTTGCACATCTAGCCATCCTTAGGGTCTTCCTCCAAGATTGAATACCTGCCCATTCGGCAACAGCCAGGCCCTTTCTCTACACCTTCAACTGGTTGCAGAAGGTTGGGGCGGGGGTTGGTAAATGCTTTAGTAGCACTTTTCTTAACCATAGTGACCCAAGTGAGGCAACTTGAATGGACTTATCAATCACTGACATGTTTCCAAAGGGACCTCACCACCCCCATATCTGCAGAGACACGTTGCCTATGTAAGTCACATTGCTAAGATGAAATAATCATATTTCACATGTTGTGCCTTTTTTTAAAGGCAGCTCATGATAATCAGCTGGTAGCCTGACAGAAGATGTGATGTCAAAATCATTTTTGCAGGGTATCAAAATAAACAAACTCTGAAAATAGCCAGACCTTGGAAAACATGCTCTTAGGCTGAACAAGTAGATGCTGGTGATGAGGTTAAAGAAAATAATTCAATAAGAATGGAAATTACTGGAGATACTATTGTCTCAGGGCTTTCGCACTACATTAAACTTGACAACTGTGTCTGCACAATTTAGTTCTGATGTATCTACTTGGAAATGCACTTAATCTTAAATTGCAAAAACTGAAGAAGGTCTCGGTGCAATGCCTCAGAAAAATCCTTGTTCTAATGCAGTATGCATCGAATTTAGTTTTTCTCTTTTCAATTCACTTAATACCATAAATGTAGGGGGTGAGGAATCTTGTTTACATAACTGCCTTGCTTCATCCTCCATTCAGTACCCTATTGGAAAAAAAACAAAACAAAACCCATCTCTCAAGTCTTTGTTCAACTTTGGCTGCTCCAGCCAAGGGCTGATGACAGTCATTACTGGGTGGCAGAAGTGGAGAGCCTTGTGTCAAGCCGAACGCACATGTCTGTGTGGGTCAGCTGTGCATGTGCTTCCTGGGTGGCTGATACCACTGACGGTTGGCATTATGCGGGAACACGGAGTGACTCGGGCTTCAGTCCAGAGCCAGAAGTGGCTGAGTGTTCTCATTCTCTCCTTTCTCCTCATGTTTCAGAGTCCCAGCTTCTACCACAGACTGAGACCTAACAATATGGGAAGGAAGGGAAAAAAGATAATTACAACACATTCATGATGGCAACAGATTTTACGTTCCCCTTATCAATCAAGACATTCAAAATAACTTTTTAATTCCCTCCTTGTGTAGCTCTGTTTTCCTTGCTATTTTTGTCTTCTATACCACATTTTTATGGGGAGAGGCACCTTGGAGTCTTCTTTGCAGAAAACCCATCTGTTGGTAAAAGGAACACGTGTTCTAGCCACAACTCTGCCCCAGCATCTAAACATTCATGGATTTTGAGATGGACAAGGTGAAAGGAATTTGTTTGATTTTTAATGTTTTTAAATACTTTTTAGAGCCTTTGTTTCTCAAAGTCATAAGAAACTGTCATGCATGATAAGACCATGAGCTTTGGAATCAGATGGTAAATACATACGCTGCCCCTTACTGGCTGAGGAATTTTTAAACCTCTGGACCTTTATTCTCCTACCTGTAAAATAGGACTATTACCTACCACCCACAGCTGTTGATAAGGACTCTGCTAATATGCATAATGCATTTGACATGTAATTGTAGTTTAAATTTACAGAGGACACTTACCACCATTGTGGCAATTATAGTACTGATCTTTAGTTTCTGATGTGTCCTTTCATATTGGGGAATTACCATTTCTTTCCTGAGTTTTTTACATGGATTGAAACTTAAAATTATTTTCCATCTCCTAGAGAGAAAGTTATCAGAGCTATACACATGGTAAGCATTCAGTAAATGTTCACATCCTAAAAAGAAAATCAGTCAAAACATTAAGAAAATCATTGAGCTAGATTGTTCAAACAAGCAAGCAAAAATTACAAATATGGGCAGTAAACGGTTAACTTAGTGGGCCTGAGTTGCCCAAGCCCTCCACATTCCAAGGGTCTTAGGAGGGACTCTTGCCTTCCTCCTCTAAACCCTTGGGATATCCTGCCTGATGAAAGTGTCCTTGTATACCTGAGGCTTTGGGTCATGCCATTTAGGATGCTAACAATATGATTTATACTGAATGCTTGTTTTGTATGCTTGGGCCTTGGGTCACACTGTATCAGTTTGACCTCTTGTGGTCGGGAGGAGGAAGAGGAAGAGCTGAAGACTGAGTAGCTAAGGTCAATCACACACATACTGTATGCCTTTGTGACTGACTTCCCCCACCCCAATAAAAGCCCTGGGCACCAAGGCATGGGTGAGTTTCACTGGTTGGTGACACTTTGCACATGTTGTCACACATCATTGCCAAGAGAATTAAGCTCTGTTCATGTGACTCCACTGGTAGGGCCACCAGAAGCTTGGAACTGGGCCAGTGCTCCTGGACTCCACCCAATATACCGTTTTCTTCTGCTGATTCTAATCTGTTTTTTTTTGTTTTGTTCTGTTTTGTTTTTTTGCTGTAACAAATTATAACCATGAGTATAACAGCCTTTCTGGGTCCTGTGAGTCCTTCCAGAAAATTATCAAACCTGAGGGTGGTCTTAAGGACCCCCTTATGTTTATAAGCTGTAATTACACTAGTATTTGTTATATATGTACCTGGCATTGTTGTAAGCTCTTTACATGTATTAACTCGTTTTCACAACCCTAAGGAATGGCGCTATTGTCCACTTTATAGATGGAGAAAACACTAAGGAACAACAACAAAAAAATCAAGTAGCATAGGAAAAGCAACAAAAATACAGAGTGGAGAACAGGACAGGTTTATCACCATCATACTACTCCTGGGTATACCTAAGGCTGCAACGCTGTTTATCTAAAGTATTTAGTGTCTCTTCCACCTCACTGTAAAAATAATTTTCTGCCTAAGGTTCTTATCTCCACTCAGGATATATATGTGCTATAGAAAGCATAAAATAAAGAAACCAAGAAGCAAATTCATGCAATTGGCTCAGAACAATGGATTTCTACTCTAAATATCGATCCAGTCAAACAGTTCAACTTTAAGTATGAAGCCTAACCTGTGAAAATACAATGGATTCACATTTTCCTGGGACAAGACAGAGGAAGCCCCAGGTAGCCCAGCTCTTTCACACACTTTCTGTGCATTTCTCTCTTTGCTTAAGTTAAAGCCCTAAGGTGTGTGGTGATGGGGGAGGATGTTAATAGATTTATATAAGGAGACGAAAAGCCAAAAATCCAGAAGACATGAGAACACATCCAAACAAGCCTGAAGAAAGCCAGAGAAGCACAACTGCCTACGCAGCACAACCCCCTCCAGCACCTCGGACAGCTGCCTAAGGTGCCCTGCCCCACAGGCCCTGGTGAAAATACAGGACATTGATGGCCATTCCACTTCAGCTACCTTATGCGACTTTTCTCTTCTTTCATGCTATGTGGCTTTATTTTACAACAGGACAAGTGAATCACTTGTTGCAAGAGACTTTTATCTAGAGTAACCCCATAGGAACTCCAGTGAGGTGCCATGCAGCCTCTTGAATATATCCAACTTGAGAAACCCACTCCGCCAGCCCCTAGAGGGGCAGCTCTGCTGAAGGTTCTTCCTTACATTGAACTAAACCCTGTCCTTTTGCAAATTGTATACACTGTTTCTGGTTCTGTCCGCTGGAGCTCTCAGGTCCACATAACAGGCCTTTAAGTATGTAGTGCCCTCCAGCCCTTTCACTGCCCTTACCAAGGCTAACCAGATTCTTCTTGTGCCAAGGTTTCTAAAACTCTCCATTCCAGCACCCTCCTGCATCTCTTTATCAACTGGTTGCCCACAGGATATTATCTCAAAACAAAGTAAAATTATTGCTTCCTTTTTTTCCTTTTTGTATGCGTCTGTTGCAGCATAGAAAATGAACCCAGAATTGCATTAGTGTTTCTGGCACTCACATGACACAGCTGAGAGAAAATTTAGCTGTATTTACACATGCTGCTGTTAAGCCATTTCTCTCCCATCTGATGGTGCTTGGTTGAATATTAAATTTCATCTTTTAAAATTTGGTTCATGTTTGTACCCTATCTACCTTCTTTTGAATCTTGAAATTTGTTATTTGTCCAGATTATTGTCTGTGATTTTAATGAATATTAGATTTGTTTCCAAACTTTCCCTGCCCTTATTTTGGGAGCCACTATGAAAATAAATTCTCAAATATTGAATCTTCAAACAGACACTTATTTACATTCACTCATGATAGGAAATGTTTATGACTGTTTCCTGCAATATGCCAGGCACTGTGAGCAAAGGTTGAGAAACCATTCTTTTGTGAAAATACTGCTTTAGTTACCCAGCCCTAGGCCCACAAACGGGATTACTCCGATAGAACCCAGAGGATAGGGGTTTGGGGAGAGGGAAGCACTGGCTCTGGAAGGAAAAGAAGGAAGGAAAAACTGATCATTCACACAACGACATCATTCACAGTCCTTGTGCGGGTGGTTCTCCCCTCCTCCACTTGGGGTCAAACTGGACTATGTGATTTTTCTCCATACCTGTGCTGAAAGCAGGTACAGAATACAGGTGTTCTTCTCTCAGCCAATAAACTGTATGCCTTGGGTGAGTGGTGGGTAAGAGCTGAACAATTCTGAGGAGCTGAGCATGCAGAACCAAACAATTTTCTTGTCTACATTGTCCCTGATGGAGAAGATGACATGGCCTCTTTACTTTCAGCAGGACATAATTCCATTTGCCTGATCACACAATGGCCATTTGATATAAGTAACACTATATTGTGAAGGATTTGAAATTCACTGGAAAAATATAAAGCAAATATTCTTTTAAAAGGAAAAAAAAGGTACAAACAAGTGAAATCAAGAGAAACACCCTTCTTAAATCTTGCCTTCAGTCCATTTAGCTGAGTTGAAGTAATTTCTGGGAAGACTGATCAACTGTTCACTGATAAAGATGTCTCCACCCCTTGTAAACAGAGTGCTCAGGAATTGTGCATTTAGGGTATTAACCATGAAGAAGCCACTTGCCTCAAGACTGCGTTGTCCAGATCACTCTCAGTGGTAATCTCTCCATTCAGGGGCTTTGCCTTCTCATAAGAAGCTTAACACTTCAGCTAAAATAAACATCTTGGACTTTCCTCTTGGGTCCTCTTTCCAACACCGAAAGGCGGCTTAACCCCAAGGGCAGGGGATGGATTTGAAGATTTTCAGCCGTCATTATCTCAGTGGTGTAGCAAACTACCCTAACAAAGGCTTCATTCTAGCCTTGATAACCACATTTTGTTTTCCTACTATATTCTCTCTTTAGTCCTCCCTCTCTTTCCCCCTCCCACATTCCTCCCGCCCTCCCTGTCTTTCTCTCTCTGTTTCTACCTTCTCTCTTTCCTCTTTTCCCCTCTAAAATTTGGAACTTTCCCACTTCATGTGGTCAAAGATCTATGGCCATGGTTTAATTTTTACTGATTTCAGAGGTAAGTAAATTCCAGGAGGAGCTCATTCACAAACCGAGCTACCAAACATGAATCAGCTCAAGGCCTCATTATAAAGCCTGTAAGAGAGAACTGTGTGTACTGATGCACCACGGAACCTAACACTAAATGAAAGACTGAAATTTCAAAATAAATACTGATAATTTTAAAATGCAAAATAAGTGATGAAACTATTCCACCTGAAAGCTAACCTTACTACCTCACATCTTACAATTTTTAGAAGTAGCAGAAATTTTCACTTGATTAGTAAGTACTCATGTAGTTTCCAGTGCAACATATCTGTAGTTGTTTTCAGCTCTTTGAAGCAGCATGGGTTTCCCTCATAATGCCTTCGATAATGTCCTTGATAAGGAGTCTTAAGGAATATTTTTAAAACACACACAGATTCTTCTGTTCAGCTACCAGACTGTTCGTAGTCAAAATCACCCTTACAGGTGACATGGTTATGCTCAGTGGGAACAATCAATGTTTACTAAACACAATAAATAAATTAATTTTTAAAGACATAAGCCTAAGTATTTTTTTCATGTAAAGCAGCAAGCCTTTCCTCACTATCAAAGTGAAAAAATAAAGAACCTCCCTCTAATTTGACAACACAATCTGCTACTATTTATTGAAATATAAAGAAAACAATAAAGGAACAATAAATATGCTATTACTTTCTAACTGAACTATTTTTAAAGTGAGCCAAATATTCCACTCAGTTTTTGTCTTTGTGTACTATAACTCAAGTATAAACATATAATGTATTTATATTTAATTCTGATGGGCTTGGGCATGGACTACCCTTCTTATAACAAGGAAGAAAAAGCCAACAGAAAGCAAATGCACTTTCAGAAAAGATAAAAACAGGTTACTTTTGTGAAATTGTGCTCACAAGTAATTAGGACAAGAGCATCACTGTCCAACACAGAGCTCTAGCCACATGTGACTATCGAGGACCTAAAATTGGGCCAGTCCGAATTGAGGTGGGCAATAAACATGTGTTCGCTGCATTTCAAAGGCAGTATGAGAAGAAAGAATGTAAAGCATCTCATTAAGAGTCTTTTTTTAAAAAGATTTTATTTATTTACTTCTAGAGAGAAGGGGAGGGAGGGAGAAAGAGAGAGAAATGTCAGTGTGTGGTTGCCTCTCGCATGCCTCCAACTGGGGACCTGGCCCGCAATCCAGGCATGTGCTCTGACTGGCAGTCGAACCGGCGACCCTTTGGTTCGGAGGCCAGCACTCAATCCACAAGCCACACCAGCCGGGGCTCTCTAAGAATTTTCAAAATTACATGTTGAAACTACAATTTTTGTATACGTCACTAAATTAATTTCACCTGTTTTTCTTTATTTTGGTGATGTGGCTACAAGACAACTTCCAATCACATATGTGACTCATGTGATGTTTCTATTGGTCCGCATTGGTCCAGAGCCTTATTTATTCTACCATGCTTGTAGCTGAACCCAGAGTATATAGTCATCTTCATTTAAAAATTTATAGTCATCTTAAAGGGCCTCAGCAACATTATTAAATGTTATTGCTCATATTTACTGTTCTAAGCCTTTCCACATATTAATTCCTTTAATCCTCACACTGACACACGTAAAGCCTCGTGTGACCCAAGAGCTGTTTTCTGAGTATCACTGTTGTTACTTGAATTTGAATTAGAAAGAAACTTCATTAGTTAAGGCTGCTAATATGTTATCATTTAGATGAAGGTGAACATATACATTTTGAATCTGTAAATGAATAAGTAATATGAGAAAACTTTAGGAAAAAACTGAAATTATTTGAAGAAACGTTCTTTCTGAACATAGAACAAGTTTAATGAGAACTTTGTTACGAATCTAGACTTTTTTCCTTTCTTTGTTTTCTTTTTTCTTTTTTCTTTTTTTTTTCCTGTTCTTTACAAGGGCTCTCTGAAAGGTAAACTGGTAGACATGTACTGGGCTAGGGCTTTGTCTCATCACCTATGTCACCAGCTCACCGTGGGACTCTACGGAGCCCCCTACTCAGTTTTCTGACACCACATTCTTCAACTGTGACAAGGTAATGTTGGGTGAGGCGACCATGTTTACCCCTAAGATTTCCTGAACTCTACCAGACTGGATTATAACCACCTTTGTTCTCAAAAGCACACTTCAATTTTCAAAACAATTCAAATTTAAGCTAATTCGTTCAAATAGTCTAAGTACCTCTCTACCTTAGCATTGGCTTCTACCTCCTTCCAGAAAGTCATAAAAATACTAAAAGTGACAAAAGTCGGTGAGATGTGGAAGGCCTTTCCTGAAGTTAATATGTGCCCAATACATTTAATTGCAGGAGCCAAAAAGATTTACCTTTTAAAAATATTTTGTACTTCCATAAGTTTCTAAATGTTGAATTCAAAGCTGCCAGGTGCTACTTAACTCTTTTCCTGTGTCATGTTAAAGTGTTTTAGATTCTTTAAAGTGTCCTATTGCTAGAAATGATCCCTTCTCAAGCCACAGTTTCCCGCTGCAGTAAACAGCTCCCGTTGGATGTGTAACCACCAAGGGTGTTTTGTGTGCACAAAAATTCCAGTCAGCAATCAGTAGATCTCGCTGTCCCAGTTGAAATCAGTTTAAGAATATTTTGGGAAAAAGAGATTTCAACTTTATTTGGATATTCTTGGAATTGTCGCCTACAAGAGAGTTTCCCATCACCATGGCTGGTTATAATTATCATCATCAACATCATCAATTGCCACTTACTGAGTACTTACTGCCTGTCGGGCTCTGCCCTAAGTATTTTGCCTGCATTGTCTTTGTTTAATCCGCACAATACTCGTCTGAGGCAGGTATGGTTAATTCCATTTTGCAGATCAGGAAACTGAGCCTTAGAGAAGTTAATTAATTTACACAAGTTTCCACAGCAGGTTGTGGAACTAGAATCTAAACTAAACTATGACTCTAGAATCCACGTTTTTAAACACTATGCTATACTGTATGAGAAATGTCTACAACTTGGTAAGAAATCAAAGGACATAAAATTTATATATATATAAATATATATAACTATATATTATAAAATATATATTGTAATGTTGCTGAGGCCCTTTAAATATATATAAAATAATATATATATTATATAAATATATAAATATATATTATAAATATATAAATATATATTTATATTTATAAATATATATATATATATACAGAGAGAGAGAGAGAGACATCAGGAGCTGGTAATATTCAAGTTCTCAGAAAAGCATTTCTCCTATTTGTATTGATGAACCCAATGGCTAACATAATCATCTATTATTTATTAAAACTTCATTTTAGGCATGTAAATGAAATCAGAATAGAAAAGAGCAGAACTTCATTCAGGAAAAAAGGAGTTCTAAGAATTACAGGTCATGCAACCATATCTTCATCTATAATGACCAGTAGGGTATTTAATAATACTTCAAGATTCTTTCTTTTAAATGTATAGCATTCACCCAGAGACCTGGGAACACCTCTGCAGAGCTATAGCCAGCCAACATGAGAAGTTGATTGGTGTGGAGAAAGGGAGCAGATTCGGCCTAATTGAGAGCGGAGCTGGCCTGCCAGGAGACAAAGCAGCCCAGGTCCTTGGACGTGAGGGAGGAGGAATCCGGAAGGGAGCCAAAAAAGGCCATGGTGGGAACTGGCAGCTGCAACTGGACATTTCGTTTAACTCATTTACACAGGAGCGTATTGCTCTTTGTGAAACTATGTATTCCTGTTACATTAATTCACAGTTTTGCATCTGTAAAATAAGAGAATATTACCATCTTCTCCACAAGGCTGTGGGAGATATAAGATATAATAAAGCACTTAGAGTTCTCTGAAGGAGAAATGATCAAATTTGAAAAGGTTTCTCATTTTCCTACCATCTCCCTGAGTATGAACATGAGCAACTGACACTCTGCCTTGCCTGGTAACAGAGACAGCCCATGTCTGCCCACTGCAGAAAACCAGAGAAAAGACTGCAAACTTAGAAAATAGAGATGGAGCAGGAGATTAATTGCATTACAAAAGGATTCTTGATTTTACTGAGCAATTTACCAAAGAATTCCTTTAGGCAGAGTGATCCTAGCGCAACCAAATTAGTGTGAGAGAATTCAAGGTCGTAGCTAGTGTATGTTGTGCCCAAATCCTTCGTCAGAACCCAGGGTATCAGAGGGAGGTCTATAGACATCTTACGGCCCAATCTATATCTGAACCAGTCACCTAGCCTTGGAATCACTCCATAGTCTCCGTGTATGTAGGTCTGCAAAGTTCTGAGAAACAGAGAGCACTGCTATGTTTACTTTGATGTGGATTCGGAGTTCTGATACAATCAGGAGTGTGAAAAATCATATGTTTTTAACATGCAGCTATTTCTGGAGAATTTTTCCCCCTACCAATCATAACTAAAATTGGAACACAGCAAACGGCTGCAGGTGCTTGCACCTCCTGCTTTGAAAGAGTCATAATTCATTAGAAGTAGACTGGCACAAAGAGCCGTCAGTCAGTTGCCGAGCATCCTAATTGTTCCTAATTATTCTTCTCCCTCTGAAGTTGGTGGTACGCAGCTTCAGTGGAGGGACTTCAGTAGAACTGGAATATGACATTCTGAAGCAGGTAGAAAAGTACCAGAAGCTGCCAACAGCTGAGACAATGAAGGTGACTCATTCCATCAGAGTTAGAAAAGGATAGCTAGTGTTCTCGACAAAAGCTACCTTTCGTGGACCTATTTTTTTAGTCAAATGACAGTGTGTTAATGGATCTAAATTACAACATGTTAATGGATCTTCCTGGATATTACTACATTAGCCTGAATATCATTTTTTTTCCTGAACTGTCCATGTCTTCCTTACTCGGATGGAGTTTAGGAAGAGGACACGGTAAGGACGGTGTGCTGAGGAAGCTGCTTTTCAAATGAGTCTTAGAGGCAGGGTTAGACAGGGTTAGAATGGGAGCTGGCAAGACTGGGAACAGGCTTCGTCCAAGACAGCTGAGCAGAGGCAAACGCCCAAGAAGGTGCTCTATAAACCGCTGTGAAAAGAAGGAGGGAAGGAAGTGGGGAGGGGAGGAGGGGGGAGAAAGGGAGAGAGGGAGGGAGGAAGCACAAATCATGTAAGGACAAATGTGATACAGGAGAAAGCATCTGACCCGGAATAAAGAGAACTGAATTTACATTTTGCCACCTGCTCTTTGTGGGAAAATCATTGAACCTCTGTGTAGTTCAGCCACTCTGTCTGTAATATGGGGATGATAATATATTTTATATCTCTTTTACATTTTTTTAATTCTCAAATTAATTCTGAATTCTTAATTCTGAAAAGCTCAGTTTTCAAGAACCCTCAGAACAAGTCTAGGAAACATCTGTTTCAGAGCTGGGAGGGGAAGGGGCTGACAGTGACAATGAACAGGGAGCAATGAAATGGAAAGTTCTGGAAAGTGGGAAGTGCTAGGAAGCAAATGAATCAAGAGGACATGACACAGAGGTCTGGGGGAAGGAGATTCGTGCTGCTTTAGTGAGGGTGCACCACCACCAAGATGAAGGATTGCTGCTATTCAATTTAGATCTTGGTTTTACTTTGGTTCCAGTTAAAGATACCAGCTGATTTTCAAAACACACACAGACACAAAAGTCATATTTGTCATATTTTACAATAATGCATTCAGATCTGTATTTAGTGGGTAGAATCAACAACATTGGAAGGGGGTAGGTTATGATTTCGGTTTTGGACGTGGTTAACGTGAGGGCTAACATAGGCAGTTGCATATAGGACTCTAAAGCTCCGAAGAGAATTCTGGAACTGTCATAAACTAGGAGCCCAAATGCACCAACAAAAAATGCGAGCCATGGGAGGGAGAGCTCCAGGGTGAGGGTCCGCGGTGGTAAGAAATATGCCAGATGTTGTGCCCCTGAAGTAAAGGGGGTAGAGGGAGAGTTTCAGGAAGGACAGAGTGGTCATCTCTTTTGACCTTCTCCCCAATGAGCACCTCCTCCAGGGTTCCATATCTTGGGGAATGGGAACGTTCTCCATCCAGTTACACATGCCAGAGATCACCAGTGATTCCCGAGACCCCTTTTCTTTATTCCTACAACCACTTGACCATGAGGTCTTAATTGATTTCGCCTACCAAATACTTTCAAAGCTATCTTCTCTGTACATCGCTCTCACCTCCCCGGTCCCACTACCATGATCTCTTGCCTGCACTTTTGCAGGAGTCCCAGTGCTTATTCTTCCCTGCTCTAGTTCATCCTTATGAGAAAGGGTGAGCCTGTTAATAAACTCATATATTCATATGACTCTCCTGCTTAAAACTTTTCTATGAGTTTCCTTTGCTGATAGGATAAAATTTAGTATCTTTTATCAAGATCTATGTGGCCCTGCAGGGAAGGTCCCTGCATGTCTTCCCAGCCATTAATCTCCTTACGTTCTGCTCTCCTACCACTTGATAAAACATACAACCCCATGGAACTGGTCCTGCCCCTCCAAATGCAGGTCCTGCCCCTCCAAATGTTTGCTCCCACTTCTCTTCCATTTACCTGGAAAATTCTTGTTCTCATCCTTCAAGTTTTTGCTTATATATTGCTTCCTCTGAAGAGCCCTTCCTGCCCATCATCTCTCAGGCTGGATTGGGACCCTCAGTGTATACCCTCATGATACACTATAATTTTCATAGCACTTGTCAGGGTGATCATGAAACAGCTGCTGTATAGTAATGTGTTTAAAGTCCACCTCTCTTCGTAGACTATGGACCCAAAAGCAGGAGCAGTGCCTGCCCTGAGGACCACTCTAGCCTCAGCAGCTAACACGGCACTCACTTCATTTAATCCTCACAGCACAAGAAAAAGGCAGATCTATGACTACTCCCCATTAGAAAGAGAAAGATACTCAGGTCATACCACAACTAATCTGAATCCATAGACTCTGATTTCAGATCCTGGTCTCTTAAATACTCTCTATCCTATACTATATCTTGGTACCCAGTAGGTACCCAATGTGTAATGGTTAAATAAATAAATGAATAAAATTTTCAAAACATAAGAATTATAAATGTTAATTGTTGCTGGAAATTCAGAAACTGGGAGAAACAGTAAGATTAAGGAGTCAGTTACTAACAGCCCTAAAGACAATTTCAAATTCTAGTCAAACTAATTGCAAAGACTATGTTGCTGTCTTATCCCATTATGGATGGTTGACAATAACTTCCTCATCACTCTACAAAGTACCTTTTTCCAGCAGCATTTACTGTCATACAGTTCCTTCCTTCCTTCCTTCTTTCCTATTTCCCTTTTCCCTTTTTCTCTCTCCGTATCTGCCTCCCCTCTTCCTTCCTTCTTCAGAAAATATGCATTGAATCTCTATTATATACTAGGAAGTATGTGAGGTACAAGGTATATATTAGTGAATAAAACAGAATAGTCCCTGCCCTCAGAGAGTATATAGTCTGTAGAAGGGTGAGTGAATACATAAGTAGAATCCACAAAATATAATTATGAAATTGTGACCCCTATTAAAAAGGAAGCAGAGTTCGGTAGTAGAGAATAGCAGGGTGGGAGGAAGGGGCTCAGCAGGATGGAGAGGGAGTGGATGGAGAAGCCACCATTTGATGAACGAGGAGTTGGCCGCAGGAGAGGCCAGGAGCATCCCAGAGCAGGGAAGAAGCTGGCACCTTGAGGGGGTGGATAGAAGCCAGTGTGGCCAGGGCCTGCACTACAGGGGAGCAGCCTTAATCTGATGCAGGAGACCCGTGGGAAGTCTTTGATGGGTGTTAGGCAAAGGAGTGGCATCATTACGACTTTTAAAGATTATACACAAGACTACATGGATAACAGTTTAGATTAGATTAATGGGAAGAAAGGAGCATCACTATCAAAGACCAATAGAGGTGTAATTGTTATCCAAGGCCAAAAAGGGGCAGGCTGAGGCCAGGCCAGGGGTGGTGAATGGGAGGCCGGCTTGACAGACAAGAAGGAGGAGAGGCAAGGGGGTCTGTGTTGCTAATTCCTTCTTCTGCTAGGCCTCACTTTCTGTGCCCTGTACCTACCCTGCCTGGCCACATTCTGGGCGCAGGGCTCCAAAGATACAAAAGGTCCAGTACTGGCCCTATGCATAAGTAAGGCAAAAAGGGGCAATGGCCAGTGTAAGTCTTACTTCTAACCAGGAATTCAAGGCATGTCCCTTCAAGCCACCAAACCTAATTATTCCTAATTATTCCCGTTAAGGGGTTGAGAATTTTCTTCGCTTGGAGAAACTTCCACTGGGAAAGAAATCAAAACTCTAACAAAATGGAAATCCCTGTGGACAACGTTAGGGGACAAAGTACTGTTTATTGAGCTCTTCTTCTTTAGTGCTTTGTGGTATACTTTCTCACCCTTCTGCCACTCAGCTCTAACAGTGACCCCTGGGGTTATATCCCCTTAATAATCGAGGGAGCCAAGATCTGGCAAGGTTGAGTGGCTTGCCCAAAGTCATATAACTAAAAAAAAATCAGTAGAAGAAAACGATGAGGACCTGCATCTAGTAAAATTGGGAAATAAAAACAAAGAGAGAGGAAAAGTGTAACCGCTGCGTCAAATCACAAAGCATCAGCAAGCAGGCGGGGATTAGGAGGCGGCGCATGGCACCTCGGAGGCCCGGAAGCCAGTCCTGGAGAGCACAGTGCAGCAGGGCTCCCGGGCTGATCACCATCGTGACAGGCGCACAGGAGTTTGCAGTGAGATGCCGGAAGCTCAACAATGCTCCCTATGGCCTTGACATGAAAACTCGAACACCACAGTCTGGACACGTTAAGCCCAAATGCTCTCTACCGCAAGGTTTGCCTAAATCTGAAAAGAAACCGTAATTGTGTGTACAGACTGCAGCACCCTGTTTTTCAGAATGACACTGCAAAGGGATTTTTATCTCAAACTGCGATCATTCAAGCTTAGAAGAGAGATTCATTGCTGGCTAGATGTTGGGCATACACAGCATCAGCTTTATTGGAATCCAGCAAAATGTTTGTTTACAAATAGCAGTATGCTCACAAGGAAGAAATGTTCTGTTTTTCTTGCTTAGACTCCATTTCCCTTCTCAAGTACTTGCATCTGAGCATGGCGCTTGGGCAAACAAGAGCCCTTCTCAGAACATACACTGTGAGTAATCAAACTGTTTGAATTTGAAACCTCACCCAGACAGTTCACCCACATGTGTTCATTTCCCTCTAATGCAACCCGACTTCCGCTTTGCCAGGTGCTCAGAACACTTTATCTCAGAATTTGTCATGCCATTCTTTTAAAAAGAAGAGAAAACATTTTTCTAGATCCTTTCATTTTCTTATTGACCAAATTCATTGCACAGATATCCTTTTCCTCTAATGCTGCGTGGCTGTGTAGGATGTGCTGTAAGGAGAGGCCCCCCTTCATCTCTGCCACGGAAACAAAAGCTGCATCTTAGCCAGATACACAAGCAGTGATGAGGCTAGGCTGCTATTTGTTGTGATGGTTGTTATTTAAGAAATGTTAACAAATTCCCATTAGCAGCTGTGAAGTACACCAGTACGCAAGAGTCTGCATAAAACACTGGGCAATTATGACTTACCCAAGAGATCTTTGCTTCTAGAAGCAATGACGTCTCAGTCTCTAGCTGCCTGAATAGGACTAACACCCCAAAATGAAGAAGTGTCATTCTTTTCCCCTGGAGACCAGTCATGGGACAATTAGGGAGCAGCAGAGACTGTGGGTCATTTATTAAGAAATGCGCATTAGGTAATTTTATTGAATGTAATGTCTATATGGGACATCTGTTCCCAGGCCACACGTAAAACGGACCTTTTTTTGCTTAGAAGACAAGGGTCCTCCTGTTCCCACATTGCCACCCCTCACTCTTTTTGTATGGATTGTATTTCATGATGATGTATTAGTTCTGCAGGAAATGAGTAGTTATCCAGCAAATGCATGCATTCGTCCTATAAAAAGAAAGCTACATGCAGAAAGATCACCAAGGTCACGGCCAATTCTACTGACAGCAAAAAACAGTTAAACTGACTTTTACCACCCAGGCAGGGACCGAGAGGGAGCAACGTGGCCTAAAATTTCTTTCTGGCTCAGAAATCTGAAGGTGATCCAGGCTTTTCCCTATCATCTCCCCCTCCACACCCCATCCCCCCCAAAAATCAGAGGGCTAACAAGGTCTTTGTGACACCTTCTCACTTCTTAGATATGAGATCCAGGAGGGTAATTAGAGAATATAAGGATGAAGGCTTTAGGTCAAAAGGACGAAAAGAAATACTATCATGGTACAGATGGACAAGGCCCCAAAGCAGTGGCCCCTTCACTCGCTGACTGTGTAGGGGGTAGGAATGTCCAGCTAGGGTGGGCCTGAAAATTGGAGCCTTCCTCTACAAGAGGCAGTAGAGGTGCAGCATGGGTTTTTTAGGCCTTTTTCTTATAAATAATTTTCTGCATATCTGATAAGTGCTGAACATTTAAGAAATAAATAAAAACAGGAACAATTACATATACTCAGCCCAACTTTGTCTGTGGTCAGCAGCAACAAAATCTAACCCTGACCTTCCTGGTAATGACAAGAACTGAACATTTTGACTATATGAATGGTGTTATCATGTCGCTTTAAAAAAAAAAAAAGGAAACTTGAAAACGAACACTTTTAAATGTAAATACAAAGGTCTGCAAAAGTAGGTTTAGAGTTGTTCAGGTGGAAAATAATAAAAAATTAATAATGATACAAGAATAAACTCTTTCACTGTACTCACAAATGTAAACCCCTTGCCCACCCCTGTATATAATGCAGGAAACAGAGTCGTTGCTATGTCATGCCAACTTAGAAAGTCAGTAAAGATTCATAGCCAAAAATGTAACATTTGTGCTCTTCTGCGTCAGTGGTATAATACTGTCATTTTTTTTTTTCTGAGGTGTTTTACTGACACTGGTCTTTTGATTCCATGCAAGACAGGGGCCTGTGATCTCAGCATGGAGGAGATGCTCACTAAATATTTGTTGAATGGATAAGGCCTGGGTGGGCATCACCGTTGATCTCCGTCATGGCTTCTGCATGTTAAGCACCTCCCTGTGTATCTTCAAAGGCACTGAGTCTGCTTTTCCTCAGAATGACCCCATTTGGCCTGGGTGGCGGGGCTGTGTCACAGCTGGGCGTAGTGATAACTCCATTTAGTTCGCTTGCTGCACAAGAGAAGAAAAAATGTGCTTTTGTGCATTTTAATTTCCAGGCTTCTAGAAGGAGCCATGGCTCCACTATCATCGAGCTTGGAGTTTCTCTTTTAGTGCGTAGGCACGAATGCTGACTTGGAAAGTTAATGGAAGGAATAACTGGACTGCTGGGGATGACAGCAGGGGTTAGGACTATAGGTAACTGTCCACTCACAGGAAGGAAGTAGAAATGCTGTTCCAGAGGACAGACCCAGGTGATCGGGCTCAGAATAAGGAGGTACTTCCTAGAGCCCAGCTTCAGGGAACATGCTGCCCCATAAGTTGCCTGCCTGTCTCTGGACAATGCAAACTGAGGCTGGCCGACAGCCTGTGCTACAGAACTGACAATCATATCAGGAGGGAAACAGAAGAGATGACCTTTAAGGTCTCTTCCAATTTTGTTTTCAATTTTCCCATGTCCCTACAGACTCCAAGGGATCAAAAGATGCTGTGAATGGTGTTTCTTCTGTCTCTGTAATTTTCTTAGTCACTGCAGATTCTGTCAGTGAGGCACCTGATGGTAGGCATAGCCCAACACGGGCGGTAACAGTCATCTCACTGTCCATCCTGCTGATGCTTCAAATACCCAAGCAGAGGCTCAAGGATGTTGCAGCAAAGGCAGCAAGAGTGAGCAGGACACCTCGGTGGCCTTGGTAGTGTTATGAGATGTGTATGAATTATCCCATCCCTCTAATACCTCTATGCCTCCAAAACCCATGTCAGCTACAGTTTCCTCCATGAGGACTTCCCAGTTGAAATTAGTGAGTGCTTCCTCAGAACACTGAGAAGGTACTTACACCTCCTGTAAAGTACAATACCTCTCCCGTTCTAAAGTGTCCTCTAAGTTATTTGAGGGCAGGTCGTATTTCCTCTACTAGGATCTTGTAGGGAAGGATCCATACCAGCCTTGGGAAACCCAGGGTAAATCAACTCTCCATCTGAGAGCTAACAATTTGGTTGAAGCAATTGGATAAATGCACCAAGGATGGATTTTGGAGGTAGTATCTTTCATTAAACATTAATTCATACATGGCAAGCATGAATAGCATATCTGCTGTGTGTTGGACATTAAGTTGGACTCTGGGGGAGGGGTTAAGATGAAATAAGAATTAAAAAAAAAAGCCCTGGCTGGTGTAGCTCAGTGGATTGAGCACTGGCCTGAGAACCAAAGGGCCACCAGTTCAATTTCCAGTCAGGACACATGCTTGGGTTGTGGGCCAGGTTCCCAGTAGTGGGCGCGTGAGAAGCAACCACACATTAATGTTTCCCTCCCTCTCTTTCTTCTTCCCTTTCCCTCTCTCTAAAAATAAGTAAATAAAATTTAAAAAAAGAAAAAAATTAGATAAAGACTTTACCTTCTCACTATAATGAAAGCCCCCACCATAATAATGAAAGCCATCACCTCCTCTGACCCTCAACATCAACTCAGGGGTGAAACTTGGAGGCAGGGTATGTCTGGTCACCCCAAAGAGATGTAACTCTGTGACTGGTCATCTGAAGAGTGGCAAATTCCTATTTTATACCACTTGACTTTGGAAGCTCAGACATATATAAGGGTATGATGGCCTTCTTTAAAAGAGTCTAGAGATCAGGAAGGAACAGGCTGCATGAGGTGCCATTGTCCCTGCCTGTGAGGGGCTGGGAGAGGGTTGGTACTAGAGCTGAGGACAGACTGTATGAGGAAAAGCAGGCAGCGTGCCTTATCTTACAGAGGACACGAACACAAGCAAGGAGCCATCTGCCTTGGTCAGATGCCAGCTGGACCATTCACTCGCTGTGTGACCTTGGGTAGTTACTTAACTTCGCTGTGTCTGTTTCCTCATTCCTAAAATGGGAATAATGATACTATCTTTCTCATACAGTTGTGGTGAGCACTTAAAGACTTATTCAGGTAAAGTGCTCAAAACAGTGTTAGTGGAGGAGCCGAGTTGTTACGATTGTCCTTACTGAGCATCCCCCTGAGTGAGAGTAAGTCCCGACATGGGCCAGAGAATTTCACTCATACCAGTGAGGTCAGTCCCTCTGCTATAGATACACACACAAAGCCACCCTCTCAGCCAGTGAATGAATTTTCAGAGGCTTCCGGTCCCAGAATAGAGGCTTTCCAGGCATTTGAGTATAATATTCTCAAGGGAGCAGGAAATGCAGAGATCCTCCTGCTGGAGATACTCTCTCGGTTCAGGACATCGACATACGCCCCGTTTCCCATAGGAGGCTCTGTCAGTGACACCCTCCTTCTCCAAACATCTCCAGAGGTCTGCCAGTCTTCTACTGCTTCCGCATCCGCTCTAACCACCCTCTGTCCACTGAGCCCCCGCATCGGCCTTCTGGTGGCCATTCATCTCCATGTCCCTGCTGACTCCATGAGCCTTATACAACTCAGGCTTTAGTATGTCATTTCTCTACTTAACAACATCTGGTAGGGAAATCCAAACGAAAACAAAAATGATATAGAGTTGTCCCACCTATTGGATTATAATTAAACTTAAAGTTAGATAATATCAAGTACTTTTCAAGGGTTTAGAGAAGGAGAGTCTCACATACTCCTGGTGGGAGTATCGATTAGTACGGTCACTCTGGAGAGCCTCAAGGCGGTGTGCACTAAAATTAAAATGCACGCACCCTCCGCCTCAGCAACTTCCAGGCTCCAAGTCTCTCCTGTGAGAATGAGGCATATCAAGGACATTCATTGAGCCTTGTGTGGAATAGAGAAAAAAAAAATTTTTTTTAAGCCTAAATGCCCATCAAAAATAAATGGCTAATCTGATTTATTCATGTCCTGGAATGCTATGCAGTATTGAAAACATGAGCTAAGTCTAGATTTGCTAATATAGAAAAATGTTACATAGCTATAGGTGATGGGATGGAGTGTGTCCACCCAAAATTTGTATGTTGAAGTCCTAACACCCAGGACTTCAAGCTGTCTACATTTGGATACACAGTCTTTAAACAGGTATTTAAGAGCCAGTGAGATGGGCCCTAATCCAATGTGATTGGTGTCCATATGAGAAGAAGGAAGAGCATGTGAAGACACAGGGAGAAGAGGGTTATCTACTAGTCAAGGAGAGAGGCCTCAGAAGACATCAATCCTACCAACACCTTGATCTTGGACTTTGGACCTCCAGAACTGTGAGAAAATAAATTTCCATTGTTTAAGAAACCTAATCTGTGTCACTGTGTTACAGCAGCACTAGCCAACTAACATACTGTACTATACAGAAAACTGAATGTAGGGGTCTGCCTCAGCCTGATAACAGTGGTTACCTATGTAGAGAGATTGGGGTTAAGGATAGTAGTTGAAAGGGAACTTAACCTTAAAAATAAGGTTTTACTTTTTACAATAAGAAAGTACTCATAGCCCTGGCTGGAGTCGTTCAATGGATCGAGTGCCAGCCTGCAAACCAAAGGGTTACCAGCTCCATTCCCAGTCAGGGCGCATGCCTGGGTTGTGGGCCAGGTCCCCAGTAGGGGGCGCACGAGAGTCAACCACACATTGATGTTTCTCTCCCTCTCTTTCTCCTTCCCTTCCTCTCTCTCTAAAAATAAAATCTTTTTTTTTAAGGAAGTACTTATATATTATTTGTATACCAATTTTAAAAAAACAAAACCTCTTCCATGGCATAGTATACAATATACTTCACCACCTGGATGCAACAATCTCTGGAACTTCAGAACATGTCCACCATCATCCCCTAACCCCTGCATACCTATCTGCCACACTAGAATGTCCCATTCCTCTAATGCCTTCAAGCCTCTGGCTGTCCCCCTGTCCTTGGAATGTCTTTCCCCTTTTTTTTAAGCCCGGGCTGGTGATTTTCATCTTTCAGATCTCAGCTTGAATGTCACCATTTTATAAATAGGCTGCTGGACGTCCTACTCAGCAGGTCTTCCCCAGGGTCACTTTTCTAATCTTTTGATGTCTTATTCGTATTTGTACTCCCAGTGCCTGATCCGTGTCCACAGCTGACTAAATGCTCAATAAATGACTCCAAATGTATGGATGATAGGGATGTTTTCTAGCAGGTTGCTCTTCCATCCACTCTGTCTCAAAGGTCCAACATTTCAGTCCGTGTGTATTAACAGACTCCTTAGAGACTCAGACTGTAATCACGGCCCATGTCCTAGCCTTTCAAGGTTTCTTTTGATACAACGGGACAACTATATTTCAGGGCCATCCAAGCCACATTTGCTTCCATTTCTGATGACATCAGCTAAGAATGTATTGCAATTTTTTTTTTTTTAAGTTCTGTGCCCATCACTGTTTTCAATTACTTAACCCACAATAGGCCCAAGTCAAAAATGCCTGCCGAGCTCTGACTGGGCAGCTCTGCTAAGCCAGGCCTTACCTCTTCATCGGCTTGGGTGAGCACTCCCTCTCCAGGTTGGAGGACGTGTGTTTCACGTGCATCGCATTGTAGGAGGTGTGAGTATAGTCATTTTCGTCGCTGTAGTCAGGACCGAGCAATGTCCGCGCCCAAGTTCCCATGTCATAGGGAGGAAGGGTTCCTCCAAATTCAGAGGGCAAAAATTCAGGGTGTATTAGCTGGTGAAGGCTGTTTAAATTGTTCCCATGCAGGAAAATCTGGAAAGAAAAAAATAATTAGCAATTTAAAAAATCCAAAACATATGCCTATTTAAGCTAATATACAATTGAACAATGGCAGATTGGATGCGCTGCTGTTGACCATGGTGTTTAAGGAGGCATTTGGTTTTGTGTCCATGGCTTCATCTTTATGAAATGCTAATTTATTGCTCGGAAAAAGGGCCAATTTAATAGTCCTTAAAAATGAAGTTTATGAACAAATTAGGTATTATTTGGCCATGGCCCAAAATTTACAGATATAGTCATCTCCTAATCACCCCTGCAGAAGAAAAGAGTAGGGATGCAGCCCCCCAGGCCCCCAGTCGTGCTTCCGTGCACCTCCACGCTGCTTTCTCCTCCCCCTGGAGCATCCTCTGCCCTCTGTACCCCCTCTACAGTCCTCATTATTCCCAGGCCCACAACGAGCGGCAGCTCCTTCCTAAATCTGTCCCAGTGACACCGGCCCTCTCTGGTTCTCCAACTCCCTTCCCCCAGTTAACTCTTTATTATATGCTGACTTACATTTTTTTAGTGATTTGTTCATTTATGGACAAAAGGAAGAGAAAGATGCACAGAAAAAAAGATGGTGTTTTCTTACTCTTCTAATATGCTCCTAACTCCCAGGGTGGTGTGGGCACAAGGTCAAAGCTCAGTCAATTCTTAGTCAGTGAAATGGACAACTGTGGCCTGGGAATTTATTGTAGAATATTATTGCAGCCATTTCCCATTCACGTCTGGATTGGGGGCTAATAGCCAAACAGGTTCGTAGCTTCTAAACATATAATGGATGATGATGGAAATTGGTCAAGCGGGGGAGAAAACACTCCCAAATTATAATTATTTTCATACAAATGCACAAAATGGATAGATAAGCCACACGCTGATAATTATCACTGCCTGCAATTTAGGAACTGACTCCTGGAAATGTATTTAAAGTACACCTGGGTGATGACATTAGTTTCCACATTTCTTCGTGTTGCAGGCTCAATACACATAAATATGAGACCTTCACACATGTACACACACACATCCCAGTTAATCATTACAAAATGTACATGTGATTTTTAAAAATATGTAAATATAGTATCATAACATACCATATAAATACTATATTGTGCTCTATTAACAGTAGACTATACTACAGTATACCGTGTTAGTATATAATAAACACTTGCTACCTTGCTCTGTTGTATTGGTTTTAACAAGATGTAAAGGCATCATTTAAAGAATGGACAAGCAGCTAAGTGCTAAAATTCTTCAGAAGAATGCTATAGCACTACAGAAAACAATGTACATTTTCTGACATTGGATTGGATATGACCAAATTTTAATAAGAATTATTTCTTTCAAAGAAATTCACATGTCCTGGCTTTTGAAAAATGCCTCGCAGAAAGAACTGCAGCATATGAAGTGTACAAAAGCTGGACCTAAATACCAGTCCGGTGTTAAGAGCAAACCTTTATACCAACCCACCCAAAAACTCTGGTTTTTGATGGACAAGGAGAGCTTTGGAAACTGGCCCTTCCCAGGGGTTCTGTGGGATAGAGAAACTCAACAGGTAGGACACTGGACATTCCACCTGTACAATTCTGTTCTGCACCTGGAGCTCCAGAAACTCCCTTCTATGGCACAGCACCAAATGTTGGTCCCTTGGTGAGAGGAATTCCTGATGGCTCCTTCCTGAGAGGAAGATGAACCCAGTGGGAAGCCTGAAGCTACATGGGAAACAGTCTAGAGCCTGCCTCTGTCCTTAGCACTGTCCTGAACCCCAGACAGATTGCAAAATGTCCCAGAATGTCTCTGCCTCCTGAGGCTGATTTGTTCCAATTCCCAATTCCACCTTTGTTTAGTGACAGAAGAATGACCCTCCTGTACCCTAATACCATGTTTCCTAATGACCTGGAAGCATCTGCAGTCTAGGAGTTACGAACCCTGAAGAGTGTGTGTGGGGCTGGGGGTCCCCCATATCATCATTCTCCCCACAATACTCGGAGCTCTTCCCTAGCATGGGGTCCCCAGGTGAGATGCTATAAGAATGCCCCTGGCCAGGTTCCCTTCAGAGGTGGTGCTCCTACCCAAAAAAGTAGCTGAAATCAGGACGCCTGAAAGAAGAGGGAGCTAAATGGTAAAAAGAAGTAAAAGCCAGAGTCTCTCTTACATGTGTGGCATTCTTCTACCTGTTTTCATATGCTGTCACATTTAATTACCCCAGCAACTCTGTGATGTGGGCCTTAGTTTCCCCGTTTTATAAATGAGGAAACAGTCAGAGTGGTCAGTAAATGTTGTTTCTCAACCAATCAGGATGCCATAAGCAAGACCAGTTTCCCAAACGTCATCAGCTGATAGAATCAAGATTTTAAAAGCCTTCTTCAGTATTATTTCTAATGAAGAATGTTCCCCCAACAACAAAGGTGATGGATTTGGCAGCTATGACCCAAGTGTCCTGGGGAAAAAAATAAGCCATAAATATTCTTCATCGTGATATTACACTTGTAGGACAAAATGCTGGCTATTAAAATATTCCATGAACAGGAAGCTGCTTGACTTCTTATTTCCCACAATCAGTTGCAGTAAAATGGGCATCTGGTATTTGCATGCCTTCATAGTTTCCTTTGGTTTGTCACTGGGACTCTGAAAATAACCCAGTTCTACTAAATTATTGATTGAATCCAGGCCATTTGCAAACTCCAGCTGAGGCTCAAATGCTCAGCGACTGTAGAAAAGCAGAAAAGCCACAGAGAAAAATAAGGAGAGGAGGAGAGAGTGAGAGATGGAGAGGAGGGCTGCTGTAATTCCCTCCCCTCACCCCGCATTCCCAGCAGGCACTGGGCATTTCTTTTCCTTACCCGCTTCCTGGTCTTGTCCTTAAGGAATGGCTTGATGAGCGTGTACAGGGCATGAATGTACCAGGGCTGGTTGACAAAGTGGACTCCTCCGAAGCGGGCGGGAAAGCTGTCCTGGGGTGGAAAGAGAAGCACACGCCAGTTAGCACGCGTTCCGGGTTAGGCTGGGCCATTAAGGCTGCAATGATGAGAACGACCTGTGTCTTCTCTCTGAAGCTCTAGCTAAGGGTGGGTAAAGCCAGAAACCCAAGGCTTCCTCCATTCCCCTTGCCCCTCCCCTGTCCCTTTGACTCCACAACTTTAAAATCCTGCATGGGTGCCACGCCTGTCTTTTCCAAGTCTCAATTATGTTACCACCCAGGTGGCAGGAGCTTGTACAGCCTGGATAGGAGGGGGTCAGGATTCTTAGTGGCATTGGGGGACCCTAGGGAAGGCTTCAGCTCCCATGGGCCCTAAGCACAAGCACTCCGGCTGTAACCCTTCTCTGCTCACAGCTCCAGGCCTCCCGGTGGATTACCATGACAATGGCGGCGCCGTTCTAGGTGAGTAAGGGCTGTGTAGAAGGGGGTTGGAAAAGAATTTCAAAGGATCTCTGGAACCTGTGCTACCCATACTAGCACCTTTTCCACAAGTTACAGAATTAGGTCCTAGCTTTATCCTGCAATCCACACAGTGGGTTCCAGAGAGAAGATACTTGTCGATTGATGGGCTAGTCAATTCCTAATGGAGGTCCTCTTTTTCTGCAGAGCAGTACATTTTGTAAGTATCAGGAAATAAGAGCATTTTGAAAACGGTTCCAATTTTGGAATCCAGATCAGGGCACAAGCTTGTGTTTTAGAAGCGGAGAAGTTGCTCTCCATGCTAATTAGATTCACAGAATAAGAGACCTTGCTCATAAAGTCTGAGCTAGTCCCACAGTACCAGGTCCTGAGGTCCTGATGAGGGGCTTCCCCAGATAGCATTGCGTTCACCTTGGTCAATAGAATCCTTTTTTTTTTTTTTTAAAGGAACATCTAATGCAATTTGAACTGCCAAGTGTGGTGGCAATCAATTTCATTGCAACAAATAATTTTGTAAAATGTCAGCACGATGAGATGAAAGCGGAAGGGGCCTGGCTGTCTGAGCTAACAGTTCAGGCAGCCGGCTGCTTCCTGCAGGCGTCTGAAATGCCTCGCCGGGGTCATTTTTAGTAACATGGAAAGAGGGTTATTAGCTTGTTTTCAGAACCCTCCGAGTCTACAGGATCTTTCAGCATCTTTCACACCGAGACCTGGTTTTCAGTAAGAACTGTGCTTAAGGGTTGAAACTTTAAAAACTTAAAAGATAGTTTACTTTTATCTAGACATTTTACAGAGTACAAAGAAATTAAATATTTTGAAGTCCACACTAGACAATTTCAATAAAAGGCCTTTGTTTTGCAGGGTATTTATCTTTTGTTTCTTTTATTTTAAAAAAACTTAATGAAACCAGCAAGTAAGGGTAGAAAGACCATTTATACTAATTTGTACATTTGTCATAATTTCTCACTATTCCAAATCTGAATCAAGAAATACAAAAGTTCTTAATAAGGTAGACTTTTCTCTTTTAGGGACAGTTTGGGATCTAAAATTTCTTTGGTTCCAAAAAAAAACAACCCATTCCCCATTGTTTTTCCTTTGTAGTAAGTGCTAAGCTTTACCCTTACTCATTTGGGTCCTTTGGGACTTGTTATTCAGAAGTATAATTCATTATCCTACACATTAAGCATGGGTTCTGAAGGGCTATCGAAGAGGTACGAGAAGAAAGGGTTTATCTATAAATCCAGGGTTTTACTGTCTTTTTTAATAGGACCAATAAGAAGATTTTTGTTTCTGCCGAGAGTCTGTTGTATTACATATTTCTAGGTTAGTAAAGTGGAAGAAAACTCTATCAGTAATCATTGAAAGTCAATAGGCAAAAATCTCCAAGAAAATATTAACCTTTTAAAAAATATCTAGAGGCCCTTGGTTTTAGTTTATGGAACATCAGTCACCAGAGACATCAAAACTGTCTTCTACTGGCATCAGAGGAGGTTAAAAGATAAAATACAGGCCGGAGATCCTGTCATTTCTCTCTAGGTTGGCCCTGGCTTCAAGTCTGCCAGCTCAAAGACCCAATGGGTTTTTACTGATCTCCTTCAGGTCAGTCAGCAGTCATGTGCAGATAAATTCAAGGAAAATCTTATGCCTCAGACTTCTTCTGGGTTTGGGCCACAGTAGAAACGTGATCACCTTTCCTCAAGTCCTATCTATGAAATTCAAATGAAAGGCCTCCTGTGCAAAAAGGCAATGTGCAATATTCTGGGTGTTCTCAAAGGAGCCTGACCTTATTATTAATAATAATGATGCTTGTGTGTGTATGTGTGTGTTATGCAAAGAGAAAGGTGAGGGAGGGAAAATTAGCAAACACAATCCTCACACCCATCATTTTTGGTCACGTAGCCTGGTCTCATTAGTAAACTGCAGGTAAAGGGGAAGTTGTCTGTCTCACAAGTGTCTCTGAAGACCCTAAGAGGTTCCAGCACCCTCAGGAGGGTGCATTTCTTAGGGGGTGGAGCCAACCCAGCTCCAGATGGTAAGCCTTGATTCAAAGGCAGTATAACACTTCGTTGTTTTGTGTTTTTAGCAACTAAAGAGTTTGTACCAAAAACACAACCTGGATTCCAGAAAATGGTATTAATATTTGCATATTTCATGCATTTGTTAATAAAAATAATATCATTTCAAATTATAAACATTCAAATTATATAATTTGTCTTTCCCCCAGTTTAAATTACTTTTATTTATCTCCTTGCTACAAAAATAACTCACTCTAGAAAAATAAAAAGTAGATAAAAGTGTTATTTGAAAAATTAGAAAATGTGAAAAGACAAAAGAGAAGAAAATTTTTCTATATTCCCACTGTTAAAGACATACTCTTACTATTTTCTCTCATTTAGAATGGGCCTTATTACATTATAGTAACCCACAACCCCTGCTCTTCATCATTTAAAACTATTGAGCTTTATTGCTTACTCACATAAAATGTCCAGTTTTAAATTTTAAAAAATCATTATTTATACCAAGGACCTAGAAGACCTCAGACTGAAGGAAGTGACTAATGGGGGTCTCAGCCAAATGACAGAGCTGTTAAAATTTCTTGACAAAGATTATAAATTAACAAGCAATTATAAACACACAACACATGAAAAAAGTAGAAAAATCTCGGAAAAGAAATAGGTACTCTTAGCAAAGAAATATAAAATATAAAGAAAAAAACACAATAAAATTCTGAACTGAAAAATGCTATAACAATAACAAAAAAAGTTCAGCAGATGGGCTCAACAGCAGGATGGAAAGGACAGAGCAAAAAGTTAGTGAACCAAAAGATAGAATAGAAATTACCCCGTGTGGCTTTTGGTTTTTGGTAACGGAAGCGAAGGTGCAACTTTCTTCAGTAGTCCCCAACCCGTGTTCATCTGACACCAGTTGCCTCCACCATGCCACAGAAGTTCGACCCCAACGAGATCAAAGCTGGTGTACTGGCAGGAAGTCGGTGCCATGTCTGCCCTAGACCCCGAGATCAACTCCCTGGATCTGTCCCCAAAAAGGTTGGTGATGACATCACCAAAGTAACCAGTGACCGGAAAGATCTGAGTATTATCGTGAAACTGACCATTCGGAACAGACAGGCCCAGACTGAGGTAGGGCCTTCTGCCTCTGCCCTGATCAACTCCCTGGATCTGTCCCCAAAAAGGTTGGTGATGACATCACCAAAGTAACCAGTGACCGGAAAGATCTGAGTATTACCGTGAAACTGACCATTCGGAACAGACAGGCCCAGACTGAGGTAGGGCCTCCTGCCTCTGCCCTGATCACCAAGGCCCTCAAAGAACCACCATAAGACAGAGCAAAGCAAAAAAACATGAAGCACAGTGGAAATATCACTTTTGATGAGATCCTCAACACCGCCTGACAGCTATGGCACCAATCTTTAGCTACAGAACTCTCTGGAACCATTAAAGAGATCCTGGGGACTGCCCAGTCTGTGGGCTGCAGTGTCATGACCACCACCCTCACGATATCACAGATGACGTGAACAGTGGTGCAGTGGAATGCCTTGCTAGTTAAGAACTACAAAGGAAAATATTTCAATTAAAGATCATTTGACAACCAAAAGAAAGGAGGGAGGGAGGGAGGGAGGAAGAAAAAAAAATTACCCTATGTGAACAAAGAGAAAATATGCCTGAAAACAATGAGCGGAGTTTTAGGGACCTGTTGGGCTTACGACAAAGATCTAACATTTGTGACATCCGGGTCCTGGAAAGAGAGGAGAAAGAGGGCAGGACTGGAAATTACCAAGAAATAATGTCTTTAAATTTCCAATATTTAACAAGAGACTTACACCTATAGTTTTGAGCAGCTAAGTAAACACCAAAGAGTATAAACTCAAATAAACAGATGCCAAGACACATCATAACTATATATTTGAAAACTAATGTCAGAATATTGACTGCAGCCAGAGGAGAAAAAATTATCTTGCAATGACAGTGGATTTCTCATCAGAACCCGTGGAGGTTCAATGGAAGTGGCACAATATTTTTCAGGTGCTGAAAGAAAAGAACCATCAATCTAGAATTCTATATCCAACAAAAATATCCTTTAGGAATGAGGAGAAAAATCAAGAAATTCTCAGATGAAGGAAAACCAAGCAAATTTGTTGACAGCAGACCTACCCGAAAAGAATGGCTTGAGAAAGTGCTCTTAATCAGCAAGGAAATAGAGCCTTGGGTCATTGGAAAGGAAGAAAGAACACAGTAACTAAAATATAGATAAACATGATAAGCTTTTCTTCTCTTGTTAAGTTTTCTAAATTGGAATAAATGTCATTACACTGTCTGATGTGGTCCCCAATGTATGTAAGGGAAATATTGAAGACAATCATGTAAATTGGGGAGAGAAAAGAAAGTAAAGGGAGATAAGGTTTCTATATTTCAACTGGTAAAATTCTGATATCAATAGATTGATCAGTTATAAACATATAATGCAATACTTACGGCATTGCTAAAGAAGCTATATAAAGATTTATACTCAGTAACACTACGGATAAATAAAAATAGAATACTAGAAAGTAGTACAAGTAGCCTGGTGGAAGGTAGGAAGAAGAAAATTGGAATGTAAAACAGAGAGAACAAATAGAAAAGAAAACATAAAATGATAGACTTAAGCCCTAACAGGTTAATAATTAATTTAAATTGGTCTGAATAAACCAATTAAAAGACAGAGATTTACAGAGTGGGTTAGACAACATGATCCACTATACATGCTGTCTACAAGAAACTCACTTCAAATATAACTATAGCACCTGAAATATATATGAAACAACTGGTAGAAGTAAAAGAAGAAATAGACAAGTCCACAATTATTATTGGTGAAGTAAACATCCCTCTCTCAACAAGTGACAGACATCTGAACAGAAAATCAGCCAGGATATAAAAGAACTCAACAGTAGCATTAAATTTCATTGGTGTGTATAAAACACTCCACCCAGCACCAGAACACACTTCCTTTTTAATTGTATGTAAGACATATATCATGATAGACCATACCTGGACCATAAAACAAACCTCAACGATTTTAAAAGAGGTGAAGTTGTGCACAGTGTGTTCTCTGTTCATAATGGAATCAAACTAGAAATCAACAATAGAAATAAAATAATGGGAAAATTTCCAAATGCTTGGAAACTACAGAACACACCTTTAAATAATTAAAGGATGGATCAGAGAAGTCTCAAGGGAAATTTTAAAAACGCATGGAACTGAATGAAAATGCAATATGTAAATTTGAGGTACACAGCTAAAACAGTGCTGGCAGAGAAATTTATAGCACTAAACACAAATATAAGAGGAAAACTCTTGAATCAAAGTCTCCACCTCAAGAATGTAGAAAGAGAGGAGCAAAATAAATCAAATCCAGAAGAAAACAATAAAGAGCAGAAATCAATAAAATTGAAAATAGAAAAACAATAAAGAAAATCAATGAAACAAAGAGCCAATTCTTTTAAAAGATCAGTGAAATAAACTTTTAACAAGACTTACACAGAAGCAAAGAGATGTCACAAATTACCAAGATTTGGAACAAAAGAGCAGATATTGCTACAGACTCTACAGACATCAAAAGAATAATCAGGGAATACTACAAACAATTCCACACACACATATTTTTGACAACTGAGAAGAAATTGACCAATTCCTCACAAAACACAAACTACCACAACTCACTTAACATAAAATAGGTAATTTGAATAGCATGTAACTGTTAAAAAGGTTAAATTTGCAATTTATGAAGTAATTAAATATTAATCTTCAGGCTCAGAGAGTTTCACTAAAAGATTCTACTATACTTTTAAAGAAGAGTTAACACCAATTCTATACAATCTCTTCCAGAAAATAGAAGAGAAGGGAACACTCCCAATTTATTTATGAAGCTAGTATTGTAACGGGGTGTGGGCTGACAGAGCCCCCCACAAGCCTGGCTGGGGGACGGGAGACATGGAACAGGGCCGCTAAGAGTTACTTTGAGAGTTACTCTTGCACCCTGTCCTAATCACCTTCAGGGCCCCGGGGCTAGCCAGCTAGGGACAGCCCCTGCAACCAGCCGGTCCTAAACCAGCCGAGCCTCCATTCCCTGCCTCATGCATTCCTTCCCGCGAAAACCACAATGAAGTCTCTTGCCCCAGTTTTCTCTTCACTCCCTCCGCCTCCTGACTAACCCTAGCACTTCCCCGTGTACACCCCGCTGTGTGGTGTGCCATGCCCCCATTTCTAGGGATCTGTGAATTGAACAAAGTTTTTCTTTCATGACAGTCATTTCCATGTTTGTGTGTCTTACCATACCTAATCAAATTCCAGGTGCTTTTACAACAGTAAATCATCATATCAACAGGCTGCAGAGGAAGAACCACATGATCAGCAACTGATGCCGAAAAAGGGTTTGATAAAATAGGTAACTGGTGTGTATAAAACACTCCACCCAGCACCGGAACGTACTTCCTTTTTAATTGTATGTAAAACACATATCAAGATAGACCATACCTGGGCCATAAAATCACCTTCACACAAATTGAACACCCATTTCTGATTTAAAAAGCTCTTGGAAAAATAGCTCTCCATTTGCAGATAATATGATTATCAACATAGAAAATCCCAAAGAATCTAGTAAAAAAAACTCCTATAACTATAAAGCGAATTCATCAACATTGCAGGATAAAAGAGAAACATACAAAGAATCAATTGTATTTCTATATACTAACAATAAGCATGAAGACATCAAAATTAAAAATACATCACCATTTACAATTGCTCAAAAAATTAAGTATTTAAGCGTAAATCTAACAAGACATATCCAGGATTTGTATGCTGAAAACTACACAGTGCTAATGAAAGAAATCAAAGAAGGTTTAAATAAATGGAGAGACATATTACACTGTGACTTGGACGACAACATACTAAATCTGTCAATTCTCCTCACATTGATAGACAGGTTTAATGCAGTACCTATCAAAAGCTAAGATTTTTTTTTTTGTAGACATTGATAAGATTATTCTAAAATCTACATAAAAAAGCATAGGCCCTGGAATAATTAAAACGATTTTGAAAAGAAGGATAAAATGGAAGGAATCATTCTATGCAATTTTAAGTCTCGTTACACAGCTACAGTAAGCAAGGCCGGGTGGTATTAGAGGAGGGAAAGACACACCGGCCCATGAAGCCGAATAAGGAATTCAGAAACTGAACAACACGAAGATGCCCAGCTGGGTTTTGACTAAGGTACGAAGCATGTCAATGGAGGAAAGAACGTTTTTCAATAAATAGTGCTAGGAAATTTCTCATCCTTGGTCAAAAATGAAACTGACAAACTACGTTCCTCATGCAAAATTAACTCAAAATGGATCATGGACTTAAATGTAAAACATAAAACTATAAAAATTTTAGAAAAAAAATGTAGGCGATAACCTTTAGGATCCCAGACTAAGCAAAGACATTTTAGACTTGATTCCAAAAGCATAATCTAGAAAATTAAAAAAATAATAAATTGGATATAGTCAAAATTTAAAACTTTTACTTTGTGAAACAGTTGAAAAGAGAAACTACAGCCTAGAAGAAAATATAGCAGATTTATTTGCAATAGCCCAAAACTGGAAGTAACCTACATATCCTTTAATGAGTGAAGGGTTAAACAAATTGGTACATTTTTACCATCAAATTCCACTCAGCAATTAAAAGGAGCAATTACTGACATACACAACAATCTGCATGAATCTCAGGAGAATTTTGCCAAGCGAAAAAAGCCAACCCAAAAGTGTTACTTATATGATTACATTTACCATACGATGTTCTTGAAATGACAAAATTATAAAAACAATGTATTAGTGGTTGTTAGGGATTAAGGGTTGGGTGAGGGTTGATGGAAGTGGGTGTGGCTATAGAAGGTTAATATGAATGACCCTTGAGATGAAAATGTTCTATATCTTGACTGTATCAATATCAGTACTCTGGTTGTGATATTGTCCTCTAATTTTGAGAGATGTTATCAATGTGGGAAACTAAGTAAAGGTTATACATAAGCTCTATTATTTTTTAAATTCCATGTGAATCTACAATTATCTTAAAATTTAAAAATATGATTACTGCGCCCCAACTGGTGTAGCTCAGTGGATTGAGCATCGGCCTGAGACTCAAAGAGTCTCCAGTTCAACTCCCCAGTCAGGGCACATGCCTGGGTTGCGGGCCAGGTCCCCAGTAGAGGGCGCACGAGAAGCAACTATACATTGATGTTTTTCACCCTTTGTTTCCCTCTGTCTACAAATAAAATAAATTTTAAAATCTTTTTAAAAATATGATATTGTGACTATTTCAAAACTCCCCAAAATGGGAGTAGCCATTTTATTAAGTATAGTAGAAGCATTTCTAAGGATGGTATTTTCTACCTTACATGGAATGTTAAACAAAAAAGATACATTGCAGGGCATCCTAAGCAGTTCTTCTCTATTTTCTTTGGACGTCTTGGGCACCATTAAGTGACTCTTGCAATCCATTAGAAGTTGCTTCTTTATTTAATGGGCACTTTGTTTACACTTCATTTTCACGCAGCACTGTTTAAGCATCCCTCAGCTGCCTTTCTTTGTGCTTGATCTGGATTTAGCAGCAACGTGATAGAGGCAAAACTATTTCCTCTCTTTCCTTGACAATCAGATAGAGATGTTACTAGTGGCAGTTGGCTGAATTTCCTGCTGGATAATGTAGCATTTTCTAAGATGTGTAATACCTGCAGGTTAACACACTTCACACCACAGTTCAAACACACCTGACCTCAAAACTGCATTGCCCTGTGAAGCTTGGGGAGCCTGGCTCACACTGGCAGCCTCTCTCACTCTTTTCCTTTCTCACCTCTTCTGCTCTGCTGTGCAAATCACAACAGCACAACTCAAACTCACAAATGCTGTGAACTTTCTGCATCTATTAAGATGCCTCTGAAAGCCAAATGCAAAGATGAAAACAGAGAGGATGAGCACCTGAGCTGTCTTTTCGACCTTCTGTCCCTTCCTGTTAGTAGCTCTGAGTGTCTTTCCGGGCCTTGACAGAAATCACCCATTTATTCATATAACTGTATGTATGTAGGTCTGCAGGTGGTATAAGGACACAAGCATGAAGTTTGATTTTATCTGTTTACTTCATGCATGTCTTACTAATGACATCCATTTCCCACATCAAAGCAGATAGTTAAAAACATTTTTAGCAGCATAAATGGGCTTCGCTGATGCAAGAGTACCTTCTAAAAATGTTATATTTCATGGGGATGGGTTTCTGTTATACGATGTGGTAGTCATTAGTGTGAAAGTCACATATGCAGCTATTTGGAAGGAAATGGAGAGCTCATGCAATAGCAGTCCAAATACTTCATGTATATCAGTAGCAAGCATGAAAGAGGAAAGAGTGTGTTTATCAGGAAGGCAGCGGGGCAAAGCCTCTGACTGATCGCGGGCTACGGGTGTTCTTCGAATATCTGCTCCTTAACGGTACTGCTGACTTCTGGGAAGGGGCACCAACCCAGTGCTCTCTTGAGAGTAGGAAGAGCTTGGGTTTCTGTTTTGTTTTGCTTTTAATGCAGGTTCGAATCAGGGCATGCTAGGCGACAAGGATGTATCTGCAGATCCTAGAATAATTATAACCCTTTGGCAGTCCTCCTAACCGTAGTAAGTGAAACTGGCCTTCTGTCAAACTGGTCCAGGCCAGTAGATCGGGCACAGAACCTTCCCTGGCTGCAACTTAAACAATGTTCCTGACGGTCTCGTTTATGTTTAGTTCTATTCCACAGGTCAACGAGCAGTCACCGAGCTCCTTTTATGAGTGAAATGCAGGACTGCGGGGCTATATGAGATGCGCTCCTTGTCTTCAATCAGTACCCTGTCCAGCAACAACAAGAGAAACGACAATGCTTTATTTGAGAAAAAGACAGAGAATTTGGAGTCTAGGTTCTGTGGTAGTTCCTCAGAGCAGAGTTCATAAACAGTGTAGGTAACTAGAGGTGAAGGTCAGGGCCAGGCGGTATGTCCTGCAGAGGCCAAAGAGACAAACCTTGTATAAAAGAGCTAACACAAGATTTGGTGATGAATAAATATACGTGACCATGTTTGAGAGTCTTAAGAGTTTAGCACTGGCTGGTGCAGTTCAGTGGATCAAGCACTGGCCTGAGAAACAAAGGGTCTCAAGTTTGATTTACAGTCAGGGCACATGCCTGGGTTGCAGGCCAGGTCCCCAGTAGGGGGCGTGTGAGAGGCAACTGCACATTGGTGTTCCTCTCCCTCTCTTTCTTCCTCCCTTCTCCTCTGCCTACAAGTCAATAAATAAAATCTTAAAAAAAAAAAAAAAAGACTTTATTTGCCACCAGGAGTCCCTACATTTTGCTTAGCACCACTATTTTCTAAGAACAAGCTTCAGGTGATCTCTGTTTTTACAAATACAAATGAAAGGCAACAGAAAACATGACTAAAGATTTGATGAATATATTGATTACGCTGGTATCTGCTTTGTACCTAGTAGGAAAGCCTTTAGTATCAGGAAAACCAAGATAATCTCATTTACTTTTTTTTAATTTCTGATTTAATAGAGCTCCAAATAGGAGACCTGCCTTCTTCCTTGGCTTTGGCAGTCTCATTGCCGGCCAGGTGAGGTGACCAAGAGGGTGGCCGATACTCAAGGAGGTGGCTGCTGCTGGGAGGAGGGCAAGGGTGGCGGGCAGGTTTATCCAGCTAGGTCTGAGTCTGCAGAGCTGAGCTCCAGTGAGGGAAACTTAATTTGCCATGAAAACCACTTCCAGCTTCTCTAACCATGATGACTTGAAAAAAGGTTTATGTTTGACTACTAAATAGCAAATGCATTGTCATCAGTACACAATGCTTCATCTTCAATTTTCCCCCAGGGCCCGTAAGTGGTAAATAGATGATAGTTGTTCATTAATCACAAGCCAATTCATGGAGAAGCCCACGGTGCTTGAATCGCTGATTTGCGCAGGAAATCAGTGCCAGAAGAAACATTGTGCTTCGCATAATGGCATAATGGACCTGGATATGTCCAGCTGGGATAAGGCACAGACTCGACCTGTGTCTTAGGGCTTAACCTCACAAAATCATGGTGTCTCCCCAAGAAGGAAGCATGGCGGAAGGAACACAGAAGTCATTCGCAGCAAACCTTTTGGCAAATTGTAGGCTTTTAACCACGCAAATATTTTTGGCCTGTAACTAAATTTGTGATAAGCGAGTGTAATAAATATAATAGATACAATTTTTTTTGAAAATTGCAATCAGTAAAGGTAATTTAATAGTTAAGAACTGGGCACTTATTATCTACTAGGAACTTCTATGTGTTAATCTCATATAACATCATGACAATATTATGTTGGTATTATGTAAATATTAAATTATCTATATCATCCCAGTTTGACAGATAAGGAAACACAGCCTTCTTTAAAGTATTTAAAAACATGGTCAAGTTCACATATCAGGTAAGAGACTAAATGAATTTGAAGCCAAGCCTGACAGTTCTGATTGTCAATCTTTCATCTCCTCTACTGTATTACTCTATCATGGGCTCATTTAAACTCTATGCCTCAGCAAAATTTGGACTGTTGACCATCTTCATGTGGGTTTTCAGGATGCATATGCTTACTGATTTGGATAAAATAATAAAATATTTCATAAGAATAAATCTCAAATCCAAGTTAAAATGTCCTCATCTCATTTAAGCTGCGCATGCCTTATGTCATTTTCATAAGAGGGCCGTCATCATGGTTTGAAAGGGTTGTCATTTAAAGAGAGTTAAAGACCCTATTAGAATAGAATAAACACGTATTCTTAAGAAGCACTCTGGAAGTTTTAAAGCTGAACGTGAATATCTCCATATAAGTTTCCACCCTGTTGAGAACATTGTACTTTTTATAGCACGCATAGATGTTCATTTTAACTTGGTTTTATTCTGCAGGAGATTTGAGTCATTTGGAAATTTCCTTGTACTTAAGCACATTTAATTTTCTAATCACTAAATAGAAAACACTTCTGTACATCCAAAACTAGCCATACCCTATCTCCAAATTAAACATTAGTGAGGACTCTTATCAGGGCAGGCTTAGACAGAGTCACACAATTTTTTTGTGGTGCTGCTCCTGTGTCCTTGTGCTGGAGTTGGTGGAACTCACCAACACTCTCATCTTCTCCGTACCCAGGATCATGGCCAAACTAAGTTTCCAGTCCTCTTGTTTCAAGGTGAGACATATGACAAAGTTCAGGAGAATGAGATGTAGGTGGGAGGTCCACCAACCAAACACACACGGTTCCTCTATCTTTTTCTCCCTTCTCCATATGGCTGGAAGTGAAGGACTCTGGGATCCCACAGGATGGGGGATCCCAACAACGGAATGAGCCCCAACCTATGAGCCACTTGTTAGAGAAGGGATCTGTGTCCAGGAGAGCTGCCTAACTCAGGACAGCAGGACAGCAGGGAGTGAGAAATCAATGCCCATTCTGTTAGTAAAACCAAGCACAGCATAGCTTATCCTGTCCGAATGAGCTTGAACACTGACGATGAAGGGTAGGGGACATTTGGGCTGCAGAAATGACCTTAGGAGTTATCAACTTGTAGGTCATATTTAAATCCATGCACTTTGTGGGGTCACCCAGGAAGTAAGTGAAGACAGAGCAGAGACAAGAACCCAGGACCGAGCCCTCAGCTCTGTCATACGTAGGAGGAAGAAATGTGAGACAAATACAGATGTCCGAAGGATGGTCAGTCAGGCATTTTTCCAGCATCTCAGCACTTTCACAATTGGCAGAGATCCTGAGCGGCTGAGCGAGATGAGGGCTGAGAAATGTCCCTTGAATGTGCCACAATGTGAAGGTCCCTGCTTTTAAGGAGCTGGCCTTCTTATTGGAACAGATAACAATCAAATTTTAAAAAATAAACAAGCTAGATAGAAGATGCTACATTGGAAATAAACAGGGAGGAAGGTTAGGGAACTTTGAGGAAGGGACTTGAATTTTAAAAACTTGGTCAGGAAAGGCTTCTCCGAGAAAGTGACCTCTGCGTAGAGACAGAAGGGGAGGTGGGACGCCGGCCATGTGGCTGCCTGGGGCTAGTGTTTCAGGCAAAGGGAACAAGCGCAAACAATCCAGCAGCAGGAGCTGCCCTCTGTGTCGGAAGGAAGGGATGGACTAAACCAGCAGTTCCCAAGTGAGGACAGCAGCATATTCGGGCTGCGCGGTCTCTCCTTGCAAAAAGAGAATTCCAAGTCAAACACTGCGTACTCAGAGTCCCTTGGGAGACAAAGGGACACATTTCTCTATTTAATATTCCCTATTGCTCTTCGGAAAAGTCCAGTAGCAAAGAAACCAGCTGAGTTCTGTTTGCTCTGTTGTTTCCCATGGGTTTTAAACCGTAGGGTATTTTCAGGAGGTTATCTATTAACCAAAACCAATATTCTAAAAAATCCACGAGGGGAAATTTTGGACATATGTGCCTCTCTGTAAGTCAGAAAACAATCTGTCTCAGGTGTCTGATCTATCAGGTTTGAGTTGGCAATGCGACGGTTTAAATATTGTCAGATACTATTTTAAACGAATCTACTATGAAATTCATACAGTTATAGGGAGTCAGCATGTGACTTCAAGAAATTACTTTGCCTTTTTAAGAACTACATTTTAGTTATTTGGAAATCTGTGTTATTCGTCGTTTACCCAGCTTGCCCTTGGTCTTTAGGTCTTTAGAAGGAGTGAAGCCCACTGACTTCTCGCTCGGGCCAGGAGGAGCGGGGGCCTGGACCTCCTCCTGAGAAATCTGCCTGTTTTCTACTCCAATTCTTTGTGGAAATAACAGCACCATCCATTAGAGCTTAAATGACATCTGTGTTTGAGGTTAGCACAGAACATAATCTTTCCTTTAAAAAGGGAACATGTTGAGCCCTGATTTGGTGTCCTCTTGAGAACAGGACACTGGCAGTAGAAGAGCCCATAGAGATGGTTGGCAGGTCGCTGTGACCTGGGACCCAGAAGAGCCAGGCTGGGCCTAAACAAAACCCCTTATTGAGCCCAGGAGTCCTTTCACATACACAGAGAATATGGCTTTTCACTGCCTAAATATGGGTTTGATGCTTTGCTGGGTAGAAAAAAAAATACATGCCTTGTGTGTGGAAGGCAAACAAGTGCCCTTGGGGGGAATTTCATTTTCCCTTCTTTTTTGAAAAATCACCTCGTACTCCTCTTCTTCTTGCTCATCTGTTTCCATGCAGCACGGGGCCTATATTGTCTTGTAAACAACCCACTATCCAGAGAAAATTCTTGCTAAATCACACCAAACTACTCCAATGGTGCCATGAAATTTAACATCTGATTTAAACATCTCTGGAGACCTGATACATTCATATATTTATGATTCATAAAGTCATCTGCAAAAGAGTTTTGACAGGTAGGCAGAGTTTATAACAGCCTTTCTACGCGTATTTATGGGTCGCATTGGCCTGAGTGCTGAAAGCACAGCCGGTTCCTTAATAGCCATCGACTGTTTGTTATAAATGTCTGAGGAATGTTTTTATGAAAAGAGCAGCTTATCTTAGTGGTTTTAAAAAAAACGATAGAAATGATCCCAGAGAAAATAATGACTTGCCAAATAGGAATTGTTAATTTTGAAATTTTGTTTGTGCTTTTAACTCATCTGTGAGAATCTTTGGGAATTTAAGGGCCAAGAGAGAGAAGGTTATTGCTAATGAGATTAGATGTTTTCTATTAGAGAAAATTTACCACCACCATGGTAGCATACCTTTGGGGAAAGTGGTTTTCCTGTTTTGTTTTTTTATCAGTAACACAAATTCTTGTAAGTGTTTTACATTAGCAAAAACACTACGCTATTGAAAACTACAGCATGAAGGTAGTCTATTCAGGATAGAGGCTTCCAGAATTTGCTGATGTCTTTAAGAAAATGCTTTTAGATATAATGGTTCCATATACATATACAGAGACAGAAACGTCTGCAGGGTAACATCAACAGGGGGCATCTTAATTGGCTCCAAGAGGAAGAATGTGTTGTTTTATGTCAGCACAATTAGAACCTGTTCTAGCCACATGTCCTCCACGGCATTCATACTAAGGAAGTGCAAAACCCACTCCATGACAGGGAAGACTCTCAAAAAGTATGTGACATTTCCAGGGATCTTATTCAGGGTGTCATATTCTTATTTTGCTGCCCTACTGCACGTTATGTTCACATCTTACGCATTAGCTAGAGTTCTGTAATCAACTATCAACGCAGGAGGGAAGTTATGTTGCTCATTCTCTGCCCCCTCCCCTTACACACACAGACACATACAGTAGACACTACGGTGTGCCATTGGTATATGTCTTTTTTTAGGTTTTTTTTCTTCCTTGTTTATTAATGAAGGCTCCCAAATTTAGGAGAAAATGCATTCGCATTTACAAAATAAAATAATTCAAAAGCAGCTTTCTTAGTACATGAGTTAGCATGGCTTTGGGGACATTAACTGAGGGGTGGCAGCCAGTCTCTAGTCCTTCCCGAAACTGGTGAATCCCTCATTAAAGAATCATCCCCTCGCATAAGGCTTTAGCTCCTGATAAAATAAAGACATGGCCATCAGGGTAACACCCCAATGATCTTTCTCTCATATTTCCTGGTAGCGGATTTGGAGCTGTGACAGGTTTGAATTGTGTGTGTGTACGGGTGTGCGGGTGGTGAGGGAGGAACGCTGGTGCCAAGGTATTTGCAGGGCTGAGAAGGAGGCTTGCCATGCAAGGCAGGAAAGCACAGACTGCAACTTCCCACCAGTTCTGTCCCTCTAATGGTGACAACAAAAGGGACACACTTATGGGCACCTATGGGAATGCAACATTGTGCTTCAGGGGCAGTGTAGCCAATAGACACTTCGTATCCAGGGAGTTTAGGTTCCGGTGCTGTACAGGTTGTGAATTTGGACAAGGTACTTCCTCTCCCTGGGCCTGGTTAGTTCTTAGCAAAACCCTGCAGGTGCTCGTGAGGCTTCAACCGATCGGCCTGTGTAACCTCAGAGCCTGGGAATTGGAATCCGCCTTTCAAATGCCTCTTTTAAGCCTTTACTCACATTTCCCCCATTCTGTGGAAGCAGATCCAGGCACGCCCACGTGACCAGGCCATCTCTGTCTTCCATTCATATCCTTATTTTTCCCCTCATTTGTCAGTGATCTCTCACACAGATTGTGTGTCCCCTGGTCCATCACTGTCTCTCCCCTGCTCTGGAGGGCGGTGCCGGGGGCAGACCCTGCCCCCACCCTATCTCCTTTTTAGCCAGCGAGAACTATTGAAAGAAAATCTGAAATGGGTGGGGTGGGGAAGCAAGGGCACGTTCCCCCTGTGCTTCCACCTTGGGTGGTCCTTTCTCTGAGATCCTTGCTCCCTCGGGACAGGTCCACCTGGGTTTCGGCCCTAGATCTCAGTAACCTTTGTCTTTCGGCCTCAGGTAGGTCTGGCCTCCTATTCTCGCCGCGATCTAGTTTCCCTCATCTTTCTGGTTTGGCCACTCAGATTTTCCATCACCTGCGTAGCCAATTCCTTGTATTCAGTGACCTCATTTTTAAATACTTAAAACTATTTCTGTTTTCCTCGTTGGACTCTGACTCATACGTGGGTGCTGTGTTATTGTCATTACTGAAGTTCACACTCTGGTTTGGAAACTCACGCTATGGAATTTCAAAGCCAATGGATCCTTAGTTTCCTCAGGAAACTGGACTTGAACTTTCACAGGACCAGGTTAGCTTAAGAAGCCCAGTGGATATAGCTCTACACATAGGCATAGGGGATGCGTGCAGTTTGTCCAGCTGGGAACTTTGTTTACCCCAGCTGTCAATTAAGATGAGACTCCTACAGGAAGGACCAGTGAGACGCTTAATGGCTGGGGGGTGCCATGTCCCAGCAGGGCTGAGAGCTGAGAACCCTTTCCTGAGATACGCGATCTATAGCCTACGTTGGGCAATGGGTGGGCTGACCCACTGAGTTTAGGGTAAGTGTTCATAATCAGCTTTTGTGCACTTGCTGCTATTTGCATCACATCCCCCAGTGGCATGTCCCAAAGGGTAGGGAAGATCCTTCACAGCCCTGGCAGGTTCTCCTACTTCCTGGTCTCACTGCACCTGTGACAGCAAAAGCTTCTAGCTACTGCCTTTTAATTGACTTATCCACAGGACACACATTGACTGAGAGCCTGCTGTGTGCCAGGCTCTGGGTAAAATTCCATTCTGCCCATGAAAAGTCACAGTCTAGGGAGGGAGGTAGAAAATGAAACACCCATTACACCACGGGGTAAAGGTACTCATAGAGAAGAGGGTACAGGTGAGTGCAGAGAAGGGGTACTGCTTTCTAGCACTTAGCACAGAGCCAGGCACATAGTATAGGTGCTCAAACACAAGGCTCATCCAGCAATAGTGGGCTCTGGGGCTGGAGACCAAGTGCAGGGACCCAGCAACACCAGTTGACAGGGGCCATAGTCTCCACCGAACACTTATAAAGTGCTAGTGAGCAGACAAGGTGGTTCAACCTATAGCACTCTACCTGACACCTAAACCAGTTCCATTAGCTGTCATGTGTTAATGGCACGAGGACATACTACCACCATGTGAAAGGGCTAGGGTGGGACAGAGGCACACTGTCCTCTAGTCTCAAGACACCCTCACTCTAAGAAGAAAAGACAAATACATGGTACAATTAGCAAGTAATATAAGCCCATGCACAGTGAAGCATGAAATCCTGAGTCAGAAGTGGCTATGTATTATGGGGATTGTCTGCCAGGCAAAATTTCCTTATTCAAAGAATCTGTGAAACAGAAATAAATATCCAAAAGAATGTTTGGACCATACGAAAGTGACACTGTGGGCCCGCTGGCGGAAGAGGGTGTGTGTAAGCATGATGGGTTGCTGCCCACAGACTACGTGCTGTTTGGATCTCCCCTGAAACGGGGTAGAATAGAGATGGGATGTAAAATGGAAGCCAGACGAGCCTTTTTACTTAGACACCTGATTGGAGCCAGCGTCCGATTCTAAACAAACTTGCAAAAACGTATTCATAGCTCGATAAGGCCAAAGATACAAAGAAACGGTATTCTAGCGACCTACGAAACAGCGTTGTATCTGATCTAACAGCAGTCAAGCACAGAAATGAGATCTAGGTTGTGTACCCTGAGCTTATCTCAAAAAAGAACCACGTCTAACAGGCAGAAATACCTACTCTTTGCCATCCTAATACCCCAGACACTATTCAGTAAATATTTGTAGAGCAAATGAAATGGAGAATAGCATGAAAGCGATAAACCGCCACGCCAAAAAGTCTACTGCTTATTCTATTACACACACTATAAACTCAGCCTTTGAGATGATTTTTCTAATTGGGAGGTAGACATGGGGCTGGGGGCAGGAGTACCAGTGAGTGATGGCTAATGGATACAGAGTTTCTGTTTGGGATGATAAAAATATTCTGAGTGCTGATGGCTCTGTAATTACACCGCTACCCACTGAATTGTGCACTTTTTATAAAAGGGTGAATTTTGCCCTGGCTGGGTAGTTCAGTTGGTTGGAGCATCATCCCTTACACCAAAAGGTCATGGGTTTGACTCCAGTCAGGGCACATACTGAGGTGGTGGGTTCAATCCCTGGCCAGGGTGCAAGGCCCCAGATCAATGTTTCTCTCTCACATCAATGTTTCTCCCTCTCTCACCCTTCCACCTCTAAGATCAATAACCATATCTTCAGGTAAGGGGTAAAAAATAAACAAATAAATAAAAGGATAAATTATGTGGTATACGAACTACATTTCAACAAAGGGGTTATTTTTATAAAAATCTTGACGAGACTCATTACAACTTGAGACTGTAAACCCAGCTTGTTGTGTGTGGTATAACAACCTAGTTTTATTCTTGAAAACAAGGGGACTTACATTACAAGCCAATGAAAAGTATGACCTCAAAGAGATAAAAAATTATTCCCTTGAAATATGAAACCACTTTAGACATAAGACCTGTACACAAAAAAGCGCAGGCTTATTAATTTAGAGCGGAAAATATGTTGTGTGTCAGAGAATTGGTAGGTAGGCTATTGGTTCATTTGGTCATTTGTCCAACTAATATTTATTCAGAAATCTGAGTTGCAGTATTTTTCTAGAATCCTGAAAAGCTAGGTCTCATCACTGGCTGAATCACTGAGCACTGAAAAGTTTTGAAATTCTCTAAGACCACCTGGATATACTGCCGTCTGAGCTTTACGGCTTCCTCTCCGACTACGGCAAGACTCTGGGACTCTCTCGGGTAAAATCTGGGAGGAAGAGTTACACAGCTGTAACAGAAATGGGTTCGTCTTGGCCACAGATCCTGATGCTTCTATGGGCAGAAAAATGGGAGTTCTTGGATATGGTGACTTTCCTTTACTATTTTTGTCCCAGAACTACAATCAGTTCTCTATGTATCTGGCATCCACTGTAAGCTTCAACAGACTACAGCTGATAAGCAGTCAATTCTTGCAACCCTGAACATTCCAGTATGAGCGCCTTGAGGTTATCAAACACTTAAAATGTCTCTCTTCCACGTTGGGATGTGCTGTCAGTATAAAACATCAAATTTTGAAGCCTTAGCACAAAAAAATATAAAATACCTCTTTAATCTTCATAAAACCTTTATTAAATGTTGACATGACAATATTTTGGATCTACTGGGTGAAATAAAGTATAGGTCCCCTCCCAAACGTAGCTCTCCCTTCCCTGAGGATTACCAGCAAAGGAATTCAGTCAGAGAAAAAGTATGAAAGCGAAAGAGGCAGAGAGAAGCACAGGACTATACTTACTAACTTTTTACAACTGCCGTCACTGTTGGAGGCCAATAATGAGAACCGGGTTTGAGATGTTAATCTGAAAGCTGACTTAACCCTTTTGTCATCCTAAAATTCTAACACCATTTTCTAACCGTCACTGGATTGTGTAGCTGGGCACCTTGCAGAGGCTGTTGTAACTGCTGCCACTGAATACAGCACAACTGGGTGAAGTGAATCAGGTGCATAGGGAGGCTATAAATAGCCATTTTCAAACTACAGTTGAATAACATGGGCTTCAGTGCGGGGGTCCGATTATATATGGATTTTTTCAATAAATACTAGAAATGTATTTTTTCTTCCTTATGATTTTCTTAACATTTTATTTTCTCTAGCTTACCTTATTGTAAAAAATATAGTATATAATACTCATAACATACAAAATATGTGTTAGTCGACTTTATTTTGTTGGTAAAGTTTCCCGTCAACAGCAAGCTGTAAGTAGTCATATTTGGGGGAGTCGAAAGCTACATGCAGATTTTTGACCGCATGTAGGGGAGGGGATCCTCGCTCCTAATTCCTGTGTTGTTCAAGGGCCAACTGTATATTCTTACTATCCATGTGGTTAAAGAGTATATGGCAAGGAGAAAGTGAAGTGTGCATTTGCAATGCCTGAAATATAAGCACACGATATCCCAGGTACATTCTATGGGTGTTTCCTTTAAGTGAATAGTCCCACTTGAAAAAAACCCAAATCTCCCAGAGTAACACATATGTGCTCCTAGCTCTTAGCCGTCGATCATCTAACAAGACCCACTGTTTCTGGGTGGAGGCTTTGGAGACACAAAGATGAAGTACCCGTAGCCTCCCTCAAAAGCGACACAGTTTGGTGACGGAAAGGCACAAGAAAATAAATAACTAAAGAAATGTCATACATACTACAATTGAGATATTTGTTTACTAATGGATGTCGGAGAACACATACAGTTGAATAAGTAATTAAAGGCAAGTCTATATACACTACTATGTAGTGAATGAAGCTGTTACTGCTACATGACCATAAATAAATTGTCCATGAATTTTAACTTATGTACAGAAGTTAGTTCAAGCTACTTTGCTGTCTATATGTTTGTGGTTCTTTGCTGCTGGAGATGTAGAAAAACAAATCAGAAATTAGCCTTTTGTTTCTGTATTCTATGCCAAAGAGCAGCCACTCGTCAAGGAAAATGCTATGCCTTGCCTACATCTCTTGGTTCCCTGGAGGCTTTGCTCTGTGGGAACTGAAAGATGTTTGTGAAGCCCAAACGCTCACTGAGAGGTACCAGTGATGATAATAATGGCAGACAATTTGGGAAAATGAATGATTATAGCTGACAACTTTTAGAAAAAAACAGGAGCTAATTAATGAGCTTGCTAATTAGTCCTCTCCATTGCGATAGTTAAACAGGTATATCATCCTGTATATAGTCGTTCCAGGCGGCTTTATACAGGGTGTGTGTGTGCAAGTGAGGAGAAGAAGCGTTGAAAAGATGTGATGCTTTGATTCTCGTACTTGCCCTTTAAGAACAATTGGCGGGTACTGAAGACCAGCTGCAGCCTGTTCATCCTCTGAGAGAGCTCACTCCTGGTCACCCATGTATTGCCAGCTGCCCGGAGGGAGCATTCCTTTCCTGGGAAGATGGTCCACCGGGAACGGTGTCAGGAGGACAACCTGACAGACAACCTGGTCTGTGTTCTGGAGCCTCATGTAATAATCTTATAAAATGTTGATAAGTGTTTCCAAGTCTCTTCAGATTACTGTTGACTTGTAAATTAGACACTTTTGTCACACACAGAAAATTAGTGTTCTCATATAGGGAAAATAACCATGCCAATACTTCGATATTGCTCAAATTACATTTCCATCTGACCAAATCTGACCAAATCTGACCAAAGATATATCAAGTTTGGTCTACTCTTTCCTACCTGAGAGACACTTTGGTCAAACATGGTTTGCTATTAAGTGGTAGAAAAGGAACATTTCTGGTAATTTTTGGCAAATGTAGCTATATAGTCAGTTAAATTATTTGGAGTGCCTTTACTAGCTATTAGGTAATTAATTCTATTGAGAGGCAAAAGGAAAAGGGGGCAGAGTTGAAATCTCCCTGCGTAGCATTTTAAGGGACTCTAGATAAATCATTCTTAAAAGAAAAAAAAAGAGAAAATCTGTTAAATTTAATTATGCAAGAAAAATTACTGTGGTCTATTGTATTGTCAGATATTAGGTTTTTCTTATGTGAATGTGTTTTGGTGACTAGCAAATAAACAGCCTGATAAGATTAAAACTATAATTTTATCATTGCAAGTTGCATAGGAAGTGACAGGGGAAGTGACAGGGAACTGGTACTACAGTTTTAAAATATTGAAACGAAAAGGGAGCACTAGCCGACATATCTGATGAAATGACATCTCTGAGCTGCCTCCTTGCCTGGTTTCCTGACGTCCCCGTCTCCCCTCTCCAATTTTACACGAGTCTTAGCTCTTATTTAGGGCTAAACTCAGCTTCCATCTCAATTGTTCATACTAGTGTTTACTTGAAAACCTGGTATGTGCCCCGTGGAAACTTAAGATAGGTGTGCGCATGACATCCATGTGAAGAGTGGTCTGGAGTAGGGGCAAGGAGACACTGGAGGTCAAGAACAACCAAAGAGCCACTAATGCAGGCCTGGATTCAGCTGTGGCAGGAGCAGTGGTAATAAAAAGGAGGATGAGTTCAATAATTATTTAGAAGAGAGAACTGAAATGACTGTATGGGGAGGGGGACAGTATCAGAGAGAGGATGACACCCAAGATACCTTTTGGGTTTTCAATATCTGCGCTGTGGACTGAAACTTTGTTGAAGCCTTATCCCCAGTGTGATGGGATGTGGAGGTGCCTAGGTCATGGGGGTGGAGCCCTTGTGAGTGGGACTGTTGCCCTTACAAGAAGACACATGAGAGAAAAGCTGTTTTCTTTCTCCAGTATGTGAGGACACGGCAAGGAGGTGGCCATCTGCAAGTCAGGAAGAAAGCTCCCTCCAGTCACTGAATTACTGGCCCCTTGGCCTTGGACATAGTAGCCTGCAGAATGGTGAGAAATAATGTTTGTTGTCTAAAAATATATATGTATATATATACTTTTTACGGTACCCTAAGAACCTGTATAAAATCTATATGGGCAGTACATGTAAGCCATTTAGTAGAACTTGGAGCATAGCTATCTTTTCAATGATTCCATACAGGTTTATAACTGCACCCTTATTTTTGACATATCTTTGGTCAGATTTAGGACACACTACCCATTATCAGTCACTCCCCTACTGGAAAATGTTTTAAGCACAATTATATAACAGCACACAGATTACACTTTGGAAGATATTTATAATTAGGTGAGAAAGGCAAGCAGGTGTCCCCACAGGGAGACATCACTATAGAATATTTCTATGCTTATCCTGCCCTAGAAAAGCTGTAAAAGTCACAATGAATTTTGAGAAAGCTAACGGAGAGTGTTCTTTCTATGAATTAGATAAATTTTATATGGCCTGGCTTCAAGAATGTTTTAATTTTTAGTATTACTAATCTCTGCTAAAGCTAAAGTAGTAAGACCGTTACTCATCTGAGTTTCAGGATTACATGAGCCAATAAAGAAATAAGTGTCCAGACCTGATGCCACAGCTGGGAGTGGGGATGGGGGCAGCAGGAAGCACATCAGTGGGGCGATGGCCTCATCTGATGATGAGGGTGGGAGGGGATGGAACAGTTCATGGCATCTTTTGTTCGTTGGAGTAATGCTTTGATTCTCGTACTTGCCCTTTAAGAACAATTGGTGGGTACTGAAGACCAGCTGCAGCCTATTCATCCTCTGAGAGAGCTCACTCCTGGTCACCCATGTATTGCCCGCTGCCCAGAGGGAGCATTCCTTTCCTGGGAAGATGGTCCACCGGGAACGGTGTCAGGAGGACAACCTGACGGGTGGTTGTGGCTGCTTCTACCTCTGTCTTTTTTTATTTCTGCCCCCTGTAAATCAGCCTCTCTTCTTTAAATGCTTTTAAAAGTTTCAACTAACTTGTGAGAGTCGGGAATGGGAGACTTTTGACAAGCAGGTTTGCTTTGCTTTTACTTAGCCTTCCAGAGCACACACAGCTCATTATGGGTTCTAAAGATGCTTTTCAATTATGAAGATTCACGATATGATTGTCCCTGGTTTTCCTCCATATTCTAGCTAACCTTATTCAAGTTTATAGATGGCTCCTCATTGGAGCTACAGCAGTTTGAAAACTAGGTCCCAGGTATAAATTAAGCTCTAAGAAGAAAACAGTTGAACATCAGAGGCTAAGAGAAGGGAAAATCTTAGCTGAGAAGCATTTTTAGCCATACCCAGACACACTGATTTATTTTCTCTTCTTCATAGCACTGACTCTGATCTTTAATTACATACTCGTTTGTTCTATGTTTTCTTCTCCTAGGTCCCCCAGTCCCCATGACTCAGTGATCACATTTGCTTTGCACTTTGCCAATTCAGCATCCAGGTCAACTTCTGGCTCACAGAAGAGCCTTAGCAAGTAGCCTTTTCCTGGATGTTAAACAGAATGAATTTCATGGTGACATAACCGTATTTACAGCTCTTCCATACAAGGCTTCAGCAATGACACCCAGCTGTGGCCTGATGAGGAGGCGGATCCAGGTGTCCTTCCAGGTATTTTCAATATTTCAAGAGTTTATCTTGTAATAGAATTTTCATCTCAACAAAACACAACTACCTCAAACAAGCAAAATCCACCTTACATTTGATGCTAGTTTTAGTTTCTAGTTTTCTTAGTACTCTGTTGCACGTATTTTTTAGTATTAAATATAAAAATAAATTATTGATAAACATCATTCCTAAAATAATAACAATGTTTTTAAAGATTTTTTTAACCTGTGTTAGCTGTATACCATGTATCAGAGCTCTGCTATGTGCTTTTGTGCGTGTATCAGTTAAATATCATAACAGTCTTATGAAAAGCAATATTATTAGTTCCATTTTAAGGGTGAGAAAGTTGAGGCTCAGAGAGGTTAATTAATTTACCACAGGACCTAAAACAAACATACTTTGAATCAGGATTTGAATCCAGGCTGTCTAACGCCAGCATTTCTGTATCGGGTAAATAAAAGGAGGGGAGTTACTGAAAGACATACCAGTCAGATTTGAAGGTTTCAGACTGGTATAAATAATGGGTAGGTTATTTGTCTGTTATCTTGTTGAGCCAGGCTTCACATGCTTATTTAGCATGACTAATAAATAAATAGCAAAGGTAAAGGGGTTAGAAAATATTTTTGGAAACACTAGAAGTCTGTTTTTGTCCCTTTGGACATTATATCTTTAACCGGCAGTTTATAGCTAGGCAGCTAAGTTCACAAGCAGAGTTCAGAAGCATCTAGAATCAGGACATGATAGCAGAAAAGCTTGAAAGCTCATGGAGACATAAAGAAAGATGATGAATATAGCAGAGGCTTCCAGCTCGTGAGTCAGCTGCTTGCAGAGGCGGCGTTCCCTGAGGAAGCCCTGAAGAATTATGTTAAACTGCATTAGTGTGAGAGGGTAAAGGAGGAGCCCGATTTCCAATTCAGCTTTGGAGTTCCCTTGGCTGGTGAAACAATTACAGGTCCCTTGCCATCAGCCTTCAGCGTGTCAGCAATTTTTTCCATTGCTTATTCAAATGCATCCCCAGATGTCCCAGAGAAAATTCCTTATTTCCCCCCATTACTTTCTTCGTTATTTTCGCTACAACACCACTTAAAGAAACGGTCCTTGTTTGTGGTCTTATTTGTACCTTTGTTCCTTTTTAAAGTCATTGATCTATTCATTAATTCTTCCTGTGTCTCTCCCACCTTACCCCACATTTATTGGGCAGGCTTGGTTCTGGCGACAAACATGGACCAGATGGCCCTGGCTGTCTTCTCCCCCAGCCCCTGAGCCCTCATGTTGCTTCCGCTGACACGTCCTCCGCCAGGCTGGGCGGATGGGGCAACGCTGCATTCTATGCCACAGTCACCGACTTCATTTGTATTCAGTAAATTCACCTACTCCTTCGCTCAGCAGATCTCTTATGGATGTTAGGGAGAGAAAGCCGATTGATCCAATAAACCAAATGCCTAAAGTCTAAGCCTTGAAGAGTTTGACTACAGTGTACTAAGCTCTTTCATTTGCTCTTCAAAACAGCAGTACGTTGAGTGGAGAAAAAACCTGGTTGCAGAATAATGTATATATTATAAATAAATGTTAGTACAAACAAAATTCCTGTTTATTTATTTATGTTTGTATAAGCAAGGCGGAGAGTGTGGAAGGAAACACTGGGCTATGTGCACTGCCTATATCAGAGGAAGGGAGTGGAGGGGGGGGAGAGAAGATCTTCTTTGCCTTTCGAGAGTTATGTTTTGTCAGCACCTGTTTCATTAGGTAAAATTAGTATGCATTACTCTTGGAGTTTAAAATGCATCAAATAAAATTTTACACTTAAAAGGCAAACAGAAAAACAAACAATCCTGTGAAGTTGGGGCTATCAGTTCCTTATTTTTATGGGTGAAGAAACTGACTCTGGGAGAAGCCAGAGTCTTCCTCAGGTCATGGGCACAGAAACAGGCAGAGCCAAGCTCCAGCCGGAGTCTGTTCGGGAGGACGGTGAGACTTTTGCCCACAGCACCCGGTTCTTTTCCATGGAACAAACACATCACAACTGATCAAGATTTGGGACGGGGTACAAAAGCAAAATAAAAGTCTCAGGTGCTGAGGGATAAGACATTTTGACTAAAAGGATTACTAGTAGACCAATTGTCTATGGATGCGATGTCTGACATCAGGTTGACTGCATGAAATTCTTCAAATTTCCTTCAAGTCCTGAGACCCTGTAACAGTCTCCAACTATTGTCAAATGGGTTTCACACTGGGTTTCTCAATCTCTGACATCAGGAAGTAGGTTAAGGGTGACTCTTATTTGTAGGTATGAACAATTGTGTGAGTTGTGAGAACTTAACTGGGAAATGCTTAGAATGTTTTTTTACCTGCCTCTCTGTTTTGAGTATAGTTTTTAATATTTGATGCCAGTGAAAATTAATTTATATACCAAGAGGTCCTCAGCTCTCCCATGGAAGAGTCTCAGAAAAGAGAGATGCTATAGTGGGGACATCCCATGGTGATCAAAAAATTAAGTGCACCTGAACTGAGTAGGTGAATAACTAGAATAATTCTGGCACTTTGAGGCGGGCTTCCCTCAAAATCAGAAAGTTCAACAGACATAGACAAAGTTAAACCAAGAACTTCATATGGTTCAGTTTCTGCTTGGCATCATATTTAAAGAAACAAAAGTCTAGTAGAAAAATATATATAATCAAAACAATTCAGATATATGGAATGTTTCTCAAAACACACAAGCATGGCACACATACAATGGCTGAGAGGGAGAGTCGGGGGGCACTTTCTTAATGTACAGCAGCCCTTTTTAATCTTTGGTCTAACTATCACTCATTTTCCACCTCATCCATGTCTGATGGAAACTCCCAAACAAGGCTTCTTTCCTCTCCCCAGTCCCCAGTCTCTTTGATGCTCCCCCTGCCTGGCCTTTCAGCCTCTCTGGTCTCCACAGGCCGGGCATGCCTCCAGATCATTTCTTCCTTCCCTGGCCTTGTGTAGCCCTCCTGACAAATAACTTCCTGCCACACAGTGGGGGTCAGCTTCTACTTTGGTTGTTAGTCTCTTAAGAATCAGCCCCATCCTGCCTGAACCAAATGTCCCCTCCACCAATCTCAAACCCACCAGAATTCTGACTGATTCAATTTTCTACCTCGTAAGACTGAATTTCACCTCTCAGTCCAGTGTATGGAACTCCAAGCTGGTAGATCACAGTGAACAATGAAAGAAAGGGGGAACTGCTTCAGCCGGATCTATATCAAGGATAGTTTCTCTGACTGAGTTGCCCTTTTCTGTTCTTGCATTCCTAGGTGGAGCTGTGTCCATTTGTTACCTGTTCATGCTCCACTTTTTTGATGGAGATTGATGCAGAGGTAAGAACTCAGCATAGTATGTTTTACATAAATATTTTATATTTTGCAAGATAGCAAAAATAAAAATCAAGATCTTGAACTCAAATGACAGATCATCTTGGGATAAGCCAATGAAAAATTCAGTATTTTATCTACCTATTGTTTTTATAATAATCCTTATTGTACACATTGGAATATCTCTCTCTCCATCTATTTGTTTCTCTGTCACCATCATATATCTATATCCTGTTCCAGTAAAGCTTTTTAGGAAGCCAGTGCTGAAATTTAGAAGAAAATAATGATAATAAACCAATATCACTACTTACAATTAATGCATAATTCTCAAATTTCATATCTGGGGATAGCTCCAGAACAGTAATTGCTAATCCCAGAAATTATGCAAAGTAAGAAGATTATTATTTCTTATTTTCTTCGGCTACGGATGCCATAACCTTGTTCTCCAAGGGCACATCTCCACATCTTCACGGTTGCCTGGGTTCCTCGAGGCTCTAGTGCAAGTCTTGTTGGGGAAACTCCACTCAGACCACAGGCAACACTGAAGGACCCTCCTGTGCGTGCTTTAGTGAATGGCACAGGAAATTCACCGAGCTGTGTTTTGTGCTGATCAGGATCTAGTTTCGGGGGTCTCCAAACTTTTTGATAGTGTACACTGATGTGTGCTTTGACTGCATGGATCAAAGCAATGAAGATGGAAAAGACATTTTTCTTGCTATAACTCAGTGCAAATTGTACACCACCTGGGGACCATTCTTCTGCCTCATACTTAAATAAAACATGTGTTTCATTGCCTTAAGAAAGAGGACAGGTGGCCCCTCTTCAGAAACACTTGGCATTTCTGGAGAGCAGAAGCCTGGAGCCTATACCGGCACCCGGGGAAGGCCCTGTGAGAGCCAATGGTCCTCTAAGCTTCCTGAATTCTGCAATCCTGCTGCCAACCCACCACTTCACAGTTGCCCAGGGATTTTTGATGAATGGAGGGGGGAATCTATTGACTAGCTAATTATTTTGATGTCTTTGAATAAATTTCTATACCTTGAGATGACTTAGCCATGACCATTGGAAAGACAATTAAAAATCTCCATATTTTCTTGTTATAGATTTTACCCTTTTTTTCTAGAAAGTCTTGATGACACAAATTTATGATTGCAAAACAAAGAGACTGGGAGGTTGGGAGCAGTGCAGACCTAAGGTCTGCGCTTCCAGAACAGGTGCCCCAGGTGCGCACCTGGCCTCCCACTCGGGGGCCACCTCCCTGTTCCCTCCTGCCCTCAGGAAAGCGTTAACATGCAAAAATGAAAAACGTGAAAAAAGAGCCTGATGTGAAGTGACAAAGCCCGTGAGAGCCTAGAAATGCAGAATGGAGTGGTTTGGGACAAAAGGCCTTAGAATACATATGAGGCAAGAGCCGCGCGGATAATTAAGCCGGAAGCCTCGGGCCTTCTCCCCAGCAGCATTTCAGCCTCCCGCTTTCTCCGAGCGCCTGACTTCTGCCTCCCTCCGTGGCTTACAGTGTGGGGTACAGACAAGAAGCTAAACCTTATGAATCTATAAAATGTGTTAACAAATTGCCTGATAAGCAGGTGGCTGGTCCTGGCAGAGGCAGTTGTGTGAGGACAGCTGTATTTGATGCCTCATTCGACTATAGCCTGGGGGAAGCTACTGCCTGAAATGGGCGGAGAGCGTTTAAGTTGCTGCACAGAGGGCCTCTCGTCAGTGATGGTGACTCTCAGCACCTTAACTGCGTTGCTCTTCCCCTTCCTCTGCAGGCTTCTCTTTCTCTCATGGCTTTTCTCAGTGGATTACAGGCTGGACGGCAAGAACAGAGGTAACAGGAGGCTCCTTATACATAACAATTTTGGAAACCTCAGCCCCCCCACCCCCCAACTCCTGGAGGAGGCCGAGGCTCCATCTCTTGGAAAACAGATCTGAGACCTGCCATCTTTGCTAAAGATCTTTCATTCTGGCTCCACTTCATGTCACAAAAATGTCCCAGCCCCAATACAAGTAGAGGAAAAAGAAAAAAGTGCAAAAATATGAAAAAGAATCATTCTGATAATTTCAAATAAAGCTTGAGTGCCCTGTTTTTCCTCTTTATCTTTTATAACTTATTTATTCTTCAATAAATAGATCCCACTCCAATCATAGAGCCTTGGTTGTCTAATGGCCTAAACTCCCAAGCTATATATTACTTTCTTAGAGCTTCATAGCATCTTCATTTTCATACTTTTCTTTGCAAGTATGAGTTTATATGTCCATCACTCTCACAAAGTTGTGATCTGCCTTGAGGCAGGAATCCAGATTTATTTCTTTTTCTTCCCCCTTCTCATTTTTATTTTATTTTGTTATTACCTTTTTTTCTTTTTCTTTCTTTCTTTTTTTTTTTTTTTTTTTTTTTTTTTTTTTTTTTTTTTTTTTTTTTTTTTTTTTTTTTTTTTTTTTTTTTTTGGTGGCTTAGCACAGTGCTCAGTGTTTATTGACTGATAGCCCCCTGGAGCTAATGTATTAATCAGCCATTCGGAACTAGAAATGAAGTTTCCCAAAAGTTCCATGTCCAGAATGGCAGTTAGTTAACGTTCCTGGAATCATTAATAACTCCCTTCAAGCATATATTTGCGATCAAGGAGACACCCTGTATATTAGCTATGAATAACCCAAAGCAATTCTATTGCAATATTAATGGAGTATATCCTTTGCATTTTGTGAATATTACTGTAGCAGATGATTTGCCCCATAAAATAAGTCT